>JABUQX010051361.1:0-5000 GCA_015478945.1 Trachelipus rathkii | reverse complement strand
GTTTCAATCACTTCAAACAAGATCGGATACACATGTTTGGCTTATTGGGTAAATATCAGAAATCATGATCTGTAGATCAAAACTTCCATTAATTGGTGATGTATTACGTCGTCTGCTTTGGCTGACACATAATAAGAAATCAGTAAAGGAGGCTTCAAATATAATATATTCTGAAATATATGACTTCTGGGATAGAGCAAAGTTACCCACGAATGCCAAACAGGATGTTTTAACCAAGATTAGAAAGACATATGAACAATACAGATCACTTTTAAAATTGAAATCAAGGAGAAGTCAAATACAAATTGAAAAACAGACTATCTTTAAAGAAAGCTTAAAATGATCTATTTGATATCGCACATGCAAACGCAATGAAAATAATATCAAATGAAGAAGATAGAGTTTTTCTTAAAGTTCAGAGAGAAAAAGGTAGGCGAGGGTATATGAGTAATGCTGGATAAAAAATATACTGTAAAACAAGAAAGAAAGCGTAAAAAGGAAGAACAAGAAAGTAATAGAATTAAAAGGGAAGTTCGTCGACAGGAGGAACAATTACGTATTCTGCAAGAATGTACTAGTGTGGATGGTGGTAGTTCCTCTAGCAGTGAAGAACTCCAACCTGGACCGTCAAGAGTCGAACCATGTAAGAGTTCAAAGGAGCGTCATAAAATCATAGCCCCTGACTTAGCAATGGCTTTGGATAGATCGAAAATGAGTGATCGACGTGCGATGTTAGTAGTAACAGCTACTGCAAATGCGCTTGGGAAAAAAGTTGATAATATTGTATTAAGCAGAAGTACATTACGGCGGCGAAGGTCTGACGTTCGTAAAGCAATTGCTGAGGATATTAAACAAACATTTCCTGGTGGTTTACTGACATCTGTACACTGGGATGGTAAGTTATTGTTGGATGTAACCGGAGAAGACAAGGTTGAACGTCTAGCGATCGTCGTACATGGTGGAGGGAAATCAAAGTTGCTGGGTGTTCCAAAACTTTTGAGAGGAACCGGTGCAAATGTTGCAGAAGTTGTAGTACAGTGCCTAAAAGATTGGAATTTGGAAGATAGCATAGTAGGAATGTGTTTTGATACAACAGCAAGCAATACCGGAACCAAAAGTGGGGCTTGTAGGATTATAGAAGAGAAGCTGAAAAGAAGTCTTCTGGCCTTTGCATGTCGACATCATATTCACGAAATAGTCATATCTGCTGCTTTCAGCAAATGTTACTGTATTTCATCAGGACCAGACATTGACCTGTTCAAACGTTTCCAGAAATTTTGGAAAAAAATTAATAAAGAAAAGTATGAGATAGTGAGTATTAGTGATTCATGGACAGAAAATGTCTTAGCTTTTTGTAGTGAGCAGTTAAAGAAAAGCCACCCACAGGATGATTATAGAGAACTATTGGAGCTGACAGTTGTTTATTTATGTGGGAACCTTGAGAAACGGTTTTCTTTTCGTAAACCTGGTGCTCTACATCGAGCACGATGGATGGCACGAGTCATTTATTCATTGAAAATAGTCTTGTTTAGGTCGCAGTTTAATATGACAGAGCAAGAAGCAGCTGCAATGACAAGATTTGCGAACTTTGCTGTAAGGTTTTATGTTCCCAATTGGTTTTCAGCCCCATCAGCAGCTTCAGCCCCAAGAAATGACTTGAAGTACCTTCAAGAGCTGGAATGCTGTGACGATTATGAATTATCAGTAGTAGCTAGTAAAGCTCTCAAACGTCACTTGTGGTATTTAGGAGAAGAACTTGCAGCTCTTGCATTTATGGATGATGAAGTACCAGTTGAAATGAAACGAAAGATGGTTGAGGTTCTGCATAAACCAAGAAGAAGAACAAGTGTAGATAAGCCAGATAAACGTTTTGTATTTAAGGATGAAGATCAACTTCATAACAAAACACTTGCCGACTTTATAACAGAATGCAGTCATTTGTTCTTCAATAAATTACGTTTGGACTCCACTTTTCTCAAGGTTGACCCATTGGAATGGAACGAAAGAACGGACTATAAGAATGCACAAGAAGTTACCAAATCAATAAATGTCATCAACGACAATGCCGAAAGAGCTATTGCACTAGTGCAAAACTATAATAATCACCTAACAAAAAACGAGGAGGAAATGCAATACATTCTTCAAGTTATAGAAAGACACAGGGAAAAATTTCCAGGAATATCAAAGAAACAGCTGAAAAAGAGTTATGAAAATAAGGAATATATATATATAATAAGTAATAAAAATTAAATAAATGAAATGAAAAGTAGTGGAGTAGGCCTCTTGGGATTACACATTAAAAAAAAACGCACCTGTTATAGCTACCTCAGGGGTGGTGTGGAAAAGCTATGTATTCCTATATTTCAACAGCATTGTGTCACTATTAAATATTGCTCAATCAGCGTAAAAATTTAAATACAATCTTTTGATATCATACCTCATAATTTGCAAGGTTCAGACTGCCAAAAAAAAGGAAAAAAATTTTTCATAAGAAATTTGGACCACCCTAATATATATATATATATATATATATATATATATATATATAATTGTTATAAAACTAGTTATATGTATATATATATTATATAAATATAAAAATATATATATATATATATATATACTATAATATAATGATTACTAAGGAATAATATAGCGTGAGGTATATAATATATATATATTATCCTTTTATGCTGTTTACTTAGCTATCCTCTGTTCTCATCTGATCTGCTTTCTGGTGTCACTACAATTGGTTTAGTACAATTAAATGACCACACATAACACACACACACACACACACACACACACACACCACTACACACACACAACGCCACTGTTTATATATATATATCTATATATAATGATTTTGTGACAGTAAGACGTAAGATCGTAATACGTAAGGACGTAAGGCGAGCAGATGGGTTTGGGGCGGTCTACCTTACATGCGTAACAACGCTCACTCCTTAGGGTAGGTGAAAACTTCAAACCAATTTTATAAAAAAATGGACTGAATCAATAGATTCAAGTAGCATCAATTTGATCAAGCTGTTTAAAGGAGGGGTTGGAGGTGGTTTTGATTTACTGATTTACTGATTGAGGTGTGTGTAAACATAGTAATTTTTAATAAACAATATGACATATCAATCAGATCAATAGAAATCAATTGATCATAGCGGGTTCAGGAGCGGTGGTTGGATGCATGGTTTGATTTATTGATATATACTGATTTAGGGTGTATAAAACATCCCAGTAATTTATAATAATATGACATGAGATCTCATAGAATATCAATAGATCATAGATACAAATCGAATAAGAAGAACTGGATAAATAAGAGAAAAAAGAAAAGAAGGTAGGTTGAGAAAAAGAGATAGAAATCGAAAAAAAGAAAAAGGTATAGATTTTATTGATTTACTTGCTATAGGGTATGAGTAAAAACACGATACAGAGAAAAAAAATAAATTTCACGTTAAAATCATTAGAGAAAAACATATAGAAATTTTTTAGAAGAGTGAAAACAGAAAAATAAAAATGGAAGTATAAAAGGAAAGTGTATAAGGATAAGAGTAAAGAAGTAAAAGTAAGTAATAAGTATATAAAGATAGTAAAGTAAGAAGTAAGTATAATAAGAAAGTAATAGTGATGAAAGATGAAGAAGATTTGATAAAGAAGAAGTGAATAGAATGATATTATTATATATACAATTAAAGAAGGAAATAAATGAAGAGCAAAGTGACCGTCGTAAGTGAGTATAAGAGAAGAAGTGGGCAATAAAAATATATAAGTAGATGAGTAAAAAGTAAAGATAAGTAAAGATAAGAAGAAGAATGATAAAAGTAATAGAAATGAGTAGTGATAAGAGAGTAGTGAGTACATCACAAGCGGATATTAGTAAGCAACTAAGCAAGAACAATCACCTATCACAATCTATGCCCCGCCCAATCAGACCGGCGACATATAATTCACTTTATGCTATTGATCCCGTCAAGCGAGTCTCCTGCGGACGGGCGGAAGTTTGTCGCCATCTCGCAACACGCGCTGTCGTTTACCTGGAACCTGCGCAGCTCTTGGAAAACTTTCTAGTCATGACGTTGAAATCCACTGTGATAGTAATCCAGCGTTTCGCGATCAGGAGCCAACATACAGTAGGACATCTATGAAATCACTTCAACAGTGATACGTTTTATGTAGCTGTCGAAGACTGGCTGAGGGTACAATTTTAAATAGAACGTAAAGATAGACTAATTAGAAAATACAGTAACAGGCAGCGTCAATCCTCTAGCAAAAATGTGCAATTGTAGAGCACACAGTCCATTGAAAAGTAGCTCTAGATAATATGGACGTTGCTATTAACGAGGCTCGTACACACACACAAGTTTAGGCCTAACGTAAAAATATATAATATATAATAAATTATGGTGACGGAGAAACAAAAGGGGGGGTAATGTAGAGGGAAGAGAATTAAAACGCTCTATGTATAAATATGATTGATTATAATTATATGACAATGATGATTGACTTCTAATGACGCATATCAACCCAACTCAACTCACGTTATACTGTATAGCGAATTTAAATTAAGATAAATAGAGGGACACCCTTTGGGGGACCAGACCCCAAAATAAAAACGCCAGGGATGAATAATAATATGACATATATTGAAAGGGATAGTAGCACCATGCCGGATATATTAGTTGTGAGCCAGAATAATATCACTCAGTAGTAGAATGAATACCCTTAGAAGTAGATATAGGCCCAAGGCTACTGATACACTCTTAGGATCTCATATATTAATATAATAATTAATCAAGCTGATTATTCAGTATAGAGGGTGAGTATAATATATAGGTAGGGTATAAATATATTAATATATATATTAGAACAATAAAGGTAGGATTTATAGATATTAATATTTAATAGAGATATAGGTAAAAATAAACACTCAATGAATAGACATGAGCATAGGGCAGAATACTACAAGATAACTAACATATTTCTCCGCA
>JABUQX010051360.1:45000-77500 GCA_015478945.1 Trachelipus rathkii | reverse complement strand
GAGAGAAGCCGCTGGAGCTGCGGGGAGAGGCAAGGGAGAAAGTTCGAGTGGAGACGGAGAGAATGCCAGCGGATACGAAGAGAAGGATACGAGGAGAGAGAGATACTGAGAGAAGCGAAACGTGGGGGATTGGGGCGGGGGAGTGACATGGACGGAGAGAGAGAAGTATGAGGATGGGGGGGGGGAGAGAAGAAGATGTGGTGGGAGGTCTAAGACAATATCGAGAGAGAGGAGATGAGACAGGTAGAGGAGGGAGTAGATGAATTGGGAGGATGGTAGAGGGTGATGAAGATCGAGAGACCGAATTGATGTGGAGGGAGAGAGACGATGAGGGTCGGAAAATGAGAGATAATGAGACTGTTAATGAGAGTGAGAGAGGATGGACTGATGACTGGAGGGGGATGGGATCTGATGGAGCAGATGATTCTGGAGGAGGAGAGGAGGACAGGGGAGAAGACGCGGGAGAGACTACAAGAATTAAGAAGAAACTAACAGGGAGAGAGATGAGGACAGGCTTGGAATGGGAGGAGAGAGATAAGGAGCTGTCCGTATCATCGAAAGAGAGGTGAGCTAGGATACCGGAGGGTGAAATGACAGACTGTGATGAGAAGTCTAGAAGAGGATGAATTGGAGGATGGCCGTGTGGATGAGAGCGAGGCATGGTAAGTTGGCAGAGAACGAGGGAAATGGGAAGAGGAAATGGACGATAGGACAAGAATGACGGATACGAGAGATGGAGAGTGATGAGGGAGAGATATACGCAGAGATGATAGAGTTGAGTAATGTGAGAGAGAAGATGAAGACGAGAGAAGTGTACGAAAGGAATGGAGTGGGAAGAAAGTATAAGGAGGAGGGGAAGAGGAAACGGGAGAGAGAGAGATTAGACTGGGACTAGGGATAAGAGAGAGACAGAGAAGGAAGAGAGAAATGGCGAGTAGCCGGGAATGCGAAGGAGAACGAGAGACCAAGAGAGGATTCGAGGAGAGGGGCAGAAGAGAAGCGAAGAGAGAAGGAGAAGAAGGAGAGAGAGAGGAAGAGAGAGAGAGAGAGAGAAGAAGAGAGAAGAGAAGAGAGAGAAGAAGAGAGACGAGAGAGAGAGAGAGAGAGAGAGAGAGAGAAGAAGAGAGAGAGAGAGACGAGAGAGAGAGAGAGAGATTAGAGAGAGGCGAGAGAGAGAGGAGAGAGAGAGAGAGAGAGAGAGAGAGAGAGAGAGAGAGAGAGAGAGAGAGAGAGAGAGAGCTGTTTTGTCTATATGGGCAACGACGTTTTCAGGTAATAGTTGAGTTCAACATATTCTAAAAAAATCAATATTTTTTTTTAAAATCAATCGATGTTTTGATATTTCAAGAAGCATCTCAGCCAAATGTTGTTAATTAAAAATTGCCAAATATACGATATTTTTATAAGCAACATTATTCGTTGCTTTTATATATAATTTCTTTTTACATTCGAATAATCATTAAGGTTATGATATAATGGGTCCTAAAACGAAATTAACAAAAAATTAGTAGATTGATTAAATTTATATATGAGAGAGGTTTGACAACACTGTTTTAGTACTTTTACATGGGACGAAAGATATATATATATATAAAAAACGATTATCGGAAAATAATATCAATATTTCGTTGAATCTGTTGAACTCAACTATTATCCGTTTTCATTTTCGTGTTTCTAATTTTGAGTCTTCAAAATTTTTGAACATTGTAGTTTTCACACTTGACAGTCTATGATTAAATTCATTTGTTTTGTTTATTTATCACCTTATTATACAAACTATCCTACGTTATATTTTTCAACTCTCTAACTCCAAAATAGAACACATTTTCAAACCTTATTTTAAATATTATTATTAAAGACCTTATTATATTTCATACGCACCCTAGAATTGTTAATAACGAACCCAAAATTTCTTCACTCTTAGCAATTTCTGTGATGTTCCTATTTCTTCTTTCACCACCCCACCACACCCCTCCTTGCTCGCACTCTCTCAAGAATTTCACCTCTGACTTTACTTGTTCTTCTTTTATTGTGACAGTTCCGCAATGATCTTTCCTTCTTTCTAATCTCCTACTTCTCTCTTTAACTTGTACCTTTAGCTCTATTTAAGACGATTCTGGAATGATTCCTTTTTCAGTTCCCCTTCTTCTTTATAATTTGTTTTGCAATTTTTTTGAAAGATGTGTATTCTATTCCCTGAAGTGTTTTCAAAGCTATTTAAATTTTCATTCATAATTTATTTGTTTATTTCTGAATATTTGATGAAAAATGAATGCAAAATTTTTTTTAAAAAATATATAAAGCAGATTTCCCTTCTGGAAACTTGATTTCTCTCTCTCTTCTCTCTCTCTCTCTCTCTCTCTCTCTATATATATATATATATATAGTATATATCATAAATATATTATATATATATATATATATATATATATATATATATATTATATATATATATATTATATTATATAATATAATATATATATATATATTATATCATTAAAATATTAAAAAAAATTGGCAAGCCATTTCCTTCTCTAACTTGTCCTTCTCTCTCTCTCTCTCTCTCTCTCTCTCTCTCTCCTCTCCTCTCTCTCTCTCTCTCTCTCTCTCTCTCTCTCTCTCTCTCTCTCTCTCCAAAATTTAAAGGCTTATAATTTCAAATCTTTAAATTTTGCATGTGAGTTCTAGTATTAAGAATATATATTTTAGGTTTATGCGTTAATTTATAGGAAGCGGAGATGAGGTTATCCTATAACTTAATCGGCCAAGTGAGAGACTATCCTAGATTGTGATGACTATCTTAAGAGAACAAGATTATCTTTTTGCATAAAGGTCTAGGTTCAGTTAGATCCTATGTTAGCTCTTTAGGTTGTTAGTTTTTTATTTTTATTGTTTCTTATATTTAACATAAATATATTTTTTATTAAACTCAAATTTTAGTAGTATAATGTCGATGAGTTTTCTTAAAATAAAATCAAAATAACGTATCACAAATAACGTTAACATTTTTTGTAGCCAACTAAACATGATGTTAGAAATTTTTTCATTATTTTTTCAGCAAACGGTTTTTGAATGATTTTTAGGGATTAAATAGTTTAATCCACACAACCGTTTATAACTTTGAAATATACGTAATGAGACAATATTGTTGATTTATATCAGATAAGACAAGCATCAGAATGGAACAGGAAAATGAAGTCTGTCGTTTAAAGGAATGTAAATTGTAATTAGTATTCTCTTGTATAAAAATTGAAGTAGGTTTACCGGTTAAAACTAAATTCCTCATTATCATTTTATTACTAAAGGTAAAATAATCATGGTGTATCCTGAGACAGTAGAGTAATTTAAGAAAAGTAATTCTCAAAAGAGTTTGTCATCTGATATTGTTTCAACTGGGCATCCACGAATTTAACAAAGGATGCATTTTGTTCCTCCATATTTTTAATCAAAATATGATTGTATTTCTCTCTTAAAGTTATTTCCATTTTCTTCACAACATTTTTGCAGATCTGATCAACTTGCTTTAAAGTTAGGTAATCTTCTCCTTTATCAGAGCAATAATTGCTTTCTGAGGATGTCTTTCCATTACTTGTATTCTTTTTTAATTTAATACCCTTATTACTTTCTACAACAGAATGTCTAAGATTTTCACTGGCAGAAGTATTGAAATCGTCAGAGTAAAATGAGGTTTTTGTGTCTCTTTTGCTATTATCGTGTAGCAAATCGCAGTTTGTTTTGAAAATAAATATATCATTTTGAGAATTAGTAGAAATATTTTGGGTACTAATCTTAGACGCTATTCCCGATTGCCTATTAAGTTTTGCACTTAGGTTTAACTTCCTCCGTTTGCAAGCTCCTGATAAGCCTGAAGTTGTTGAGTCATTTTCAAAACTAAGGCTTCTTTTAAGAGAAACGCAAGCCATCTTGAGTTTCTGATTAAAAACCTCTTCTCACTTTCACTTTTTAAAGAAGTGAACAAATATCCAAAACATTGAACTTCACGAAAATAAAAATTTTAGTTTTTATTATATTTTCAACAGATGTTTTGAGTACATAAAATTACTCAAGTGATAAAATAAAACATTCCAACATTCTTTCAAAATTGAGGTCATGTCATAAAGAAATATATGAACTATTAAATTTTTTTATAGCAAATGTGAAGCTCACTTTTTGTTTGAATATTATTATTATTATTATTATTATTATTATTATTATTATTATTATTATATTATTATTATTATTATTATTATTATTATTATTATTATTATTATTATTATTATTATTATTATTATTATTATTATTATTATTATTATTATTATTATTTTATTATTATTATATTATTATTATTATTATTATTATTATTATTATTATTATTATTATTATTATTATTATTATTATTATTATTATTATTATTATTATTATTATTATTATTATTACTTTTATTATTTATTATTATTATTATTATTATTATTAATTATTATTATTATTATTATTATTATTATTATTATTATTATTATTATTATTATTATTGATTTAAATATTTGCAGGAACAACGTCTATTGAAATAATAATTTACATTTTAATTGAGTGACTTTTTAAACAAAAAATCCTCAAACATTTGAACAGGGCAAGATGATTTAATTAAAGTTTAAGTTGACTAAAGTATAAGTTGATTTAGAGTTACTTCTCGAACGCAATTTAAATTCTTTGAATACTGATATTGATTCATACTCATATTGATATTGATTCGATATTGATTAATTTTCATTCTTTATCTCTGTTTAAATCAGCTTAAGCTGAAAGAATTGTTCAATTTTAGGTCTTTCAGATTGTTCACTTTAATACACTTTCAATGTATATATCTATAACAAAAAAAAGAAAAAAATTATTTGACTGAGCGACTGCTTTATAAATGTTTCCAGTCTAAAACTATGTAATATATAGTTTAGCTATTAAAGAATATTATTATTATTATTATTATTATTATTATTATTATTATTATTATTATTATTATTATTATTATTATTATTATTATTATTATTATTATTATTATTATTATTATTATTATTATTGTTATTATTATTATTATTATCCTTTGAAGATTCCACTGTTGCTCGAGACGGTTCTTGCACATGTGTAGAATGAATGGTGGTTTATATGCTGCCAGACATAACAAATGTAGGCCGGAGGGCAGAAGACCTGTGAGAAATCACGTCCAGGTGTTTCAGTGGCGTGCCAATTCTAATTTTTCTGATAATATTTTATAGCATTTACAGGTAAGCTAAACATATGAGAAATTTACAAAATGTAAATTAGTGTGTATATAGTGTGTTTATAATATTTATAATATAAATTCGTCTTATTATTGACATAGTGGTTATAATTTTCAAACAGTTCAAAAATAGGCCAATTGTCAACTCTGACAAAAAAAATCATTTTTCTCAGAAAGGAATGTATCTGGATTTTATTCAAAATCTCTTTCAGGTGGCAATATAATTGAAGAGGATATCATACCTAATAATGATTATTACAAGGAGATAATTGAAATAAATTTTGGTAAGAAAAAGTTAAAATAATAATTTGATAAAATAAATTAGGCTATATACTACAAATATATGTAAGCCATTCTAATTTATGGGATATACTTTTCATTGAATTTTGGGCATAATAGAATTTTAGAGCCAGTAATATTTATAATACTCTTCTCTCTCTCTCTCTCTCTCATCTATATATATATATATATAATATATAGCTATATACTATATTATTATATATATATATATAATATATATAATTATATATATATATATATATATATATATATATATATATACTATATATATAAATATATATATATATAATATATATATATATATATATATACTATATTATATTATATATATAATATAATATATAGTATAATATATATGCTATATATATTATATATTATATATATATATATATATATATATATTAATATAATAGATATATATATATATATATATATATATATATATATTATATTATATATATATATAATATATACTATACTATATAATTATATATAATATATATATAATATTCGTCAAAAATTAACCCGCACACATAGGGGTAAATTTCACTCGCCAGGACGGGAAGGCCCCAACCCCATGAAACCACACCAAACAGACGACAGAATCAGTGCTTTAACTATGATAAGCCACCTCGCAGAAGAATTGGCTGCCAGTTTTGGGGCTGTCACCCCGATAAATTTAGGAAAACAATTACACACGTACCGTAGACCTGGGGTGAGTTGGGGTAGGTTATGATCGGCGTGTATATCGAAGCGAAGGATCATTCAGTACGGAAGCAGACTCCGATAAACATGGAGAGGATAATGCGTCAACTGTCAAGAGATCAGTGCGTGTTGAAACAGCCACTCCACGCCGCAAAGGCAACTGGTACCGGGCACTTGATCGACGGTTCGGTGTAGCGCACACAACGATTGCACGGGTGGGCCAACGGTACCAGGAAACCCTGACACATGAATCACCGGCGATGACAAGGTAGGCCCAGGGGCGAACCCGTTTAAGACCGATTTATACGTCTGCGTGCCTTACGGGAGGAGGCACACACAGCACGACACTCTTGCAGATTACAGCTTGCGGAGGGTACACGGCAACCAGGGTGAGTGATAATACAGTGCGTCGACGCCTCGAGGCCTTGCCATTTACGCTCCACCACACACCACGGCACATCGAAGGGGGCACGCGACTGGCATTTGCCCGAGAAAACATCCATTGGACGGTCGACGATTGGGGCAAAGGTGCTCTTTTACGAAAGTCGAGAGTGTCTCTGTACGGGCGCCTCGGACAATGACCGACGGAGTGGTCGCCGCAAATGTTAAGTGCTGCAGGTTTCCGCCGTTTGAGGTGGGTCGGTTAATGGTCTTGGAGAGCGTTATCTACCTTAATCGCGAATACGGACGTTGAATCTTTGATGGAGGACTCTTACAGCCGTAAGGTATTTCACGATATCCTCGAACCATATGTCGTGCCATCATGCCCCTATATCTTGACCCTTTCATTCCTATAACATGGAAACAATGCAGACCACACAAGGGCCTTAGAGGGGTCCAAATTACGGCGTTGGAGTAAGCTAGCATATTATAGCGGACCTCAACCCAATCGAACATGTGTGGGATATCCTGAAAACGTCGACTCCGACAGCTGCACCCCCTCACGGACCATCCTGGACCTGCCGACAGGCACTGCACGAGTATGGGATCAAATCGCTTTCCAAGGACATTTCGCCCTCCATCGAGAGCATAGGCCGGCCGGTGTCAGGCATTCGTCCTTGCCACGAGGGGGGGTCATACACGGTATTGAGACAGACCCAACACACCCGCCGCGGTCGTCGCCGTACGTACCAACATTGTGTGTTTGCAGCGCCGAACCTCCGAACCCTACTGCGAGACTCTTTGGCTGCACCTTGATCTTACATTCTATCAACCTACGGTTCTGGGGAGGAATCCACCATGTTATTGTCATTGTCCAATAAAGTGTTTTTGCGTTCTTCAATCTTTTCTTCCGTTCCTTCGCCACGTACTCTTGTGGTGCGTTAATTTTGGCGAGTAGTATATATAGTAAGAATTACTATGACGATGATGCTGAAACAATTGCGACCACCTTTGAGGAGGATAAATCCTGCTGACGAGATCGAAAGAAGTCTAGCTGCAAGCTTGGCATGTTGAATTAGGGGATATGTCGGGGAACACAAAGGGAAGACTTTCACCTTCCTTATTATCTCAGACAAAAGTTCTCAAAGAGATATCCCTGAGTGAACTGGTTATATTCTCCAAGATTTTACTTCGATAACAACGGAATATTTCAAAGAAATTTTTACAATAATTATTTTAATTTTACAGTAAATGAGGAGCAAACTTATATATCTCTGTGAAATTTCAGGGTATAAATGTTTGTACCTTGATAAGCATTATTAACACGAACTAGATCAAATTTTATAAACAAGTTTTCGTATGTTTTTGGTGGGAAGAAAATAACGTATTTTCTGGAGTGAAGAACTTGAAATCAACTTACATTCTAAAGTTTTTAGTACGAATTGCTGGAAGAAATAATAAAATTTCACTTATTTAACGATGAGGTCCATTCAACCTGACCAGAAATGACCCTAATCGAGGCAAGCTCTTCAAAGTTGCTCCTTACATTGAAAATATACAGCCTAAATTTTGCCGTATGCCGATTTTTCAAATGGGCTGCGTTGACGAAATGATCGTTCCTTTCAACTTAACTTCCATACGATAACTAGCAAACCAAACAACAAATTGGGTTACAAGAGCCTTTTATTAGTGTTTATTTCTTCTAGATTTTATGTTTCATGTTTATGAAGAACACAAAGCAAATTGAAAGAAACCAGACCTGACTCTCATCTATTAGTTTTGCAGTGACACAAACGATCGTAATATAAATTATTATACTATGAAGCTTAAAAGAGTATCTAAACAAGCGGTATTATAAGAAAGACAAACTAGTCCTTGGTTGTGAGACAGAAAACATACTGAAAGAATATTCAAATGCCTGCTCAGTGAGAAATGTTACAAGAGCTCTAATATAAACAGCAGATTATATGTGAGATTCAACTGCGTTCTTTGAACGCTGGCCACCACCGCTTGTATAGTTTAACTCCACTTTTTCTATTTACCTCAGATGTACAAGTTTGATAGAGAATATAAATATATATATTTATTAAATAATATTTCTTCCTAATATTTCAATTTACGTAATTATAACATACATATAGATAAAATAATTTTTATTATAATTATAATATATAATAATATTCTTTGGAACTAAATATTATATATATAAATATTATATTATATAATATATATATATATTAATTATTATTTTTTAAGACTCATAAAAATAATTCATATTAAATAATTTTAAATAATATTTATTTTATTATTTTTATATTCTAAATTGAATATATTATTTTATTTATATTTCATATTAATTATACAATTTATATCTTTGGAAATTTCCAAATAGTTTTCTCGTGAAATATTAACTTCTTAATTATTACTAAATTTATAAATAATTAGAATTATTTTTGAAATGAATAAATTAAGAGTAATTTTCCTTGAGGAAAAATTTACTTATAAATTTAGTAAAAAAAAAAACAAACTATTTTTGGGGGTGAAAATTTTTCTTGGTTAAAGATTTTTTGTCCATATGGACCACTGCTCCATTTTTGACATTTCAAAAAATATATTATAAAAAATCGTTTTTTTAAAAAAAAGTATCACTATTATTTGATAAAACATCTCCAAATAAGAGAAAATGTCAAAAAAAATTTGTTTTTTGAAAAAAAAAATATCTCATTTAAGACAATAAAATTCCAGAAGATATTAATTACATTATGAGTTTATTATTTTATGAATTTTATTTAGAGGACTTAGACAAATTAATGTAAATTCATAATTATGCAAATAAATTTCATTAGTATTTTTAGAAGCCTTTAATTCGTTTAATTTTTCAGCTTTTCCACTCAAGAAATGTTGAAAATTTAATGAAAACTTCGACGAAAAATTGCAATAATTTTCGTACATTGAAAAAGAAAAAATTATTATATATATTATATATACAAGATTTTGAAAATTATTATATATAATTATATCTTATCTTCAATACAATATTATATATTATAATAGTATATATATATATTTATATATTTATATTATGTGATAAATAAATTATTTATTTTAATAATAATTATTATATATATATATATTATATATATATATATATATATATATATAAATATATATATATACATAAAATATATATATATATATATATATATTATAATAATATAATGATTACATATATATATATATATATAATATATATTATTATTATATATATATTATAATATATATATATATATATATTATAATATTTATATAATGATATATAATATAATATAAATATATTATATATAATATATATAATATAATATATATATATATTTATATTATAAGATATATAATACATATATACATAAATTTTTTGAAATAATTTCCATAGGATTTCAACCTTAGTTCTATTATATATATATATATATTATATTATATATTATATAAACTAGTTTATCATATATTTTCTTACTCTAAAAGTTATGTATGTATAAATTATTATAATTATATATATATATATATAATTATATAATAGATATAAATAAATATATAATAAGTATATATTATATAATATTATATATATATATAAATATATATATATATATTATTATTATAAAATATTAATAAAAATAAGATATATATAATATATAAAATATAAATATATATATATATATATATTATATAAATATAATATATATATATATATAATATTATATTATATATATATAATAATATATATGTATGTATGTATGTATGTATGTATGTATATATAGTAAATATTGCTAGTGTTAAAGAGCATAAATTGATTTCCCCTTCGCCACGTGGACAGCTGCCACTTTGACAACTTGTATTGTTTACACCCTTCTGCATGAAATTTGATTCTGTATTTTAATATACATTCTAAGCAAGTGGTATATAAGTTATTATTTTCCTCATTGCATATTTATTTTTTATATTTAGCTTTTCTTCATTAAGTGTAGTTCTCAGTTATACAGGGAGAGTCAGTAATTCCTTTATATTATTAGTAGAGGGAAATACATTAATGTTAAAAGTGACGGAATAATTATAAATAAATATTAAATCATAGAATAGACTTTATCATAAAATATATACGAAATAGAAGTGAGAATGTTTGGTTTATTGATTTGGTTTTAAACTTGAAATCACAGCAAAATTAGTATATCATGCATCTATATTTCAGGATTTACTGCGGTTTCGTAGTTTGGGATACGTTGAAAATTTGTCATTGCGAAATTAATGAAATTACTGCTAGTAAAAGCAAATGTCTGAAAAATCGAAACATATTTTTATATATGGTAGCTATTATCCAATGATAAGATGTATAAACTTTTAAGAAATTATTCACTACTTTGTTTCTTCTTTGTAACGAGAGACAGCGCAGTAGGTTAATTGATTCATTTGACAAACCTCTTATTCCTCAGAGGGAGAATTACCAGAAAATCAATTAATTGACTTCAATAAGCGAAACCCATTAAGTGTAAATTTTTTGAGTAAAAAAAAAAACTATCTTTATGTTCCACACAAATCCCAAAAATAACTTGATGATTGTTGATGATTAATTAAGGGTTATGATACATAAAAAAAATCAACAGTTAATTAATCCCAGTATTTGTTTGACTTCTGGGCATGAAGCAACCTACGTTCTATTCCTCTTCTGGCAATGAAGACGACTCGCAGTTCTTACCTCAATATTTAGGAACAATAAACTTATACATTATATGCAACTGAAAAAGACCTCAGTTTTTCTTACAAGAGTATAATATTGAAGCGATTTGGGCCTACGAATCACATTTAGTAAATACGACTTGAAATCTTAAAAGTTTTGAGGAAAGTGTTCATTTATAGTAATAAGAAAAGGTTGATATCTCTATTGCGGTATACGAATTAATGTAATTTTGCTGTACCAGTTCAAATCTGATGGATATTTCGAAAACATACAGTGATTTTCAATATAGATTCTTCATTAAATTCCCCAATTGAATTTAAAGGGTCTTCATCTATCTTCTATACAATTAATTATTGGTATTCCTTCATTGCTATATCTCATTCAGTACAACTACAGAAACTGTTAGAAAATTTGAAGAAACTCCTGGTTAATTTCAAGTATGAAAACTAAAACTATTGGGGTAGGATGGACAATGAAGTTTCAATATCATAACAAGAATGCTTCTAAGTCAGCAGACAAAGCACAGGAGTACATAAAAATTTCATGATTTTGTTCTGAAAGTTGAATATTAAAACTATAAACAAAAGAGTGGTAGAAATCTTTCCAGAAAGAAGAGATATGCTGCCGAGAACAAAGAACCTTGTGCATGAACCCTTGATTGAACCGAAAAAGATTCTTCTTCATCCTTTACACATAAAATTTGAGGAAGCAGAGTGTTAAACTTATGTCATCTGAAATGCCTTGTTTCCAGTATCGTTGATGAAAGGTTGGAAATTTTACATGCGAGAAAATTAAAGAGGAAAATATTTGTAGTCAATAAGATTCTCCAAGTCCTTTTGTTTGAAATAATAATGATCGAACATACAAATAGAGCAGGCTATGAAGAGTATTAAGTCAATTGTCAAGAGCTCTTTGAAGACAAGAAAGACCTCAAAACACCAAGTCATAGTCGAGACCATGTTTCATAACTTCATAAAACTTGGATGTTCTTTTTGAACTCGCATCTGCATTTAGCAGATAACATCACACCTGAGTGAATTTTATCAGGACATCATAAAAAATGCCCGAGGACCAGAAGGCAGAATTAAATATGTGTTGATTAACAAATCTAGAATTAAACTGAAGGACCACTATCAAAAATTCAAGAAAGGAATTGGAAATGAACAAAAATTCTTTTTAAAACGGCGTCCATTCACAGAAATATAGCGTTATGCAGATAATTATTCATTTTCATTCATTAATTACTTTCCATTACCTCAAATACCAAGACGTCATTAATAAAATATTCAAACAAAATTCGCAAAACAGCAAAAGTTTAAGACATTAAGTCATTTGGCTTATCTGTTATGATGAAATATAAAGACTATGCTTAAAAGAAAAAGAAAAAAAGTTGATATTATTATATCTCTTCAAGGAGAGGTATAATTTAATTTATTTATAATCAAACTTTCGACTTTTAATAAAATCATTCAGTAAACAAAAAAATTTTGAAAAAAATGATTAAATTCCATTTCAATATATATATTACTATATATATTATATATATATAATATATAATATTAATATATAATATATATATAATGATAATTATTATATATATATAATATATTATATATATATATATATATATAATATATATATATATATTTATAATATTATAAATTTATATATATATATTAATATATAAAATATTATATATATAATATATTATATATATAATATAAATTTAATAAATATATAATATATATATAAATATCAGTGGTGGAACCGAAAACATGGGAGCACTTCAATTATATATATAATATTATATATTAATATATATATATATAATAATTAATTACATAATATATATAATATAATATAATTTAACACATGAGTTATTTTCCCTCTTATGTTGTGCTCAACCGGAAAATATTAAAAATAAAGATTTCAATTTAATAATATAGAAATAAAAATATAAACACCATTAGTAAAAGGACTTTATAATATAACATACAGCTTGTCAAATACTCATAATTAAATTTCATAATTCGTAAGATACCACCCTACAAATTAAAACGGAGGGAAGTTTCTCTTTAAATCATATAGTTCTACCATTCGTCCGTTACGCAACCTTGTCTCAGACAAATACTACTTCTTAACCTGCCATGTGACCCAAAAACCTGCACCATTATATTCATCGAGTTTCCTAATTCAGCATACACAAAACCACATATGTTTCTAATGTATTGACAACACGTTCTCAGTGGAGATCTATCTACCTTGCAGTTTAGTTAACCTATAGATGATTGACAGGATCAAAATACCAGCCTCTTCCACACTTAATCTTACTGCGTGACTACGCTCCCCGCATGAGTCCCCATTGACTTTTCCTCGCTTCTACACCTTGTCATCCGTCAGTATAGTACATTTCTAGTAACTTCTCGCTCTTCCTCTCTCTCTCCTCTCTTCTTCTCTCTCCTTCCCTCTCCTTTCTCTCTCTCTCTCTCTCGATATAAATATATATATAAATTAATATATGTTATTATAATTATATATATATTATATATATATATATATATATATATATATATTAATATATATATAATTAATAATATATTATAATATATTATATATATATAATATTATTATATATATAAATATATATAATTAATTTTTATATATATATAATAATAATATATTAAATAGTTTTTTATAATTTTTTTAAAAATATTTTTTATTTGTTCACATATTATTGCAAGGCAACATCTACTCAGTAAGTTTGCCAATTATGGAGGATTTATTTTAACGCTCAGGAGCGTTGTGGAAAACCTCAAAATAGACAAATAGAATAAGTTCTTACGTGCCATACAACCAGTGTTTTTAAAGCATTATAATTAAGCTCTCTTAGCACCCAATTGGCTCCAGTCAATGATTCATATGAAAAATAATGTTCGGAAAAAAAAATGATTTAATGATAAAATAGCTCCGTTAAACATTTAAAACATTTTATATAATAATAGTATTGAATAATTTTATTACAATTATTTCTATTATTTTTTAGAGAGCCCGGCTCTGTGTTCCCCCGAAAGCCGCGCCTATATTACGTATCTTATTTATAATTATATATAAAATATATATTTATATTATATATATAATATTATAGTATATATTTAATTATATATATTGTATGATATTATATATTAATAATATATATAATATATATATATATTATATATATAATATATAATATATATATATACATTAAATATTATATATTATATAATAATATATATATATATTTATTAATATAAATATAATAATATATATATATATATACTAATATATAATATAATTCGTTATACTCATTAAAAAAAAAAAATTCCCGTAATTTTTAATCTTACCCTACAGATCCTCTCAGTTTATGGAGAAATAATACGGTGCCTTTCAGCAATTATAGGGAAATGGTGCCCCGTCCCTGATATTATGACATGAGGCCAAATCGGGTAAAAAATCCCAAATTTAAATTTATGTTGATAAAATATATAAAAAAATACTACAGAAGCTCTCAAAAGAAATAAAAAATAACTGCCTCGATCATAAAGTAATCAGGTTATCCGCAGATTCCAGTTGTCTCATACTTGAGAAGAACGTGTTCTAAACCAGATGCCAAATCGTAGAAAATATTTACTAGTAGCTCGCATGATTATCCTTGATTAAATTGACATTCAAATAAACAAGTGTTACGTGTGATTTTCAATCTAGCGTGGTTAAACTTATCATTATTATATCAACCCAAAAACCCTGTAAGAACGACCACATCAATCTATACTCCTCTCGTAAAGAAATCATATAATTGTCAATTGAACCTAACCATCACATGGCTAGACACAAGAATAATCTCAATTCTTGTAAAGCGGTTGCATGTGCTTATTTACAAAGAAGCAAAAATATTATACACTAGAAGCCCAAAAATTATTAAAAATATCTAAAGATATTTAAATTAAGTACTTGTTCATTTATTTACTGATATTATGAATATTTAATCCATTTTAGTTCTTTAATTCGTTCTTTTATAATATTTATTATATTTTAAAAAAATTATTAATTTGCTTGCGAAGACTACAAATTTTCAACGTTCTTTTCTCTTCAAGATTCTTTCTTCTTCGTCCGCAGCTCTTTGTTCCCTTTCAAGTTGTTCGTAATCGATCCCGTACATGAATCCTGGCAGTCCTTTCTTCCTCTGAGTAATCAAAAACTGTTTATCCTTTCAATATAATCGTACTCAAGCGTTTCAGATGCCAAGGCTAAAAGCATCGAGTTCATACAAATCGCACCTTTGTTCCATATCTTGATGTTCTATGAAGAGAAGAAAAAATAAGAATTCCGCCAATCTATACAACCTCTTTTTTTCTGATGCAATTTTATTCCGTGTGATTCACCTTATCCCAAAATATCAAAACCTCCTGCATGCCAATATATATATATATATATATATATAATATATATATAAACTATATATATATAATATATTTATAATATATATTATAATAATTAAATTAATATAATATTAATTTATATATAATTTAACTAAATATAAAATATTTTCACAGTTTTTAATTCTAAGTTAATATTTTAATAAAAAATGAAGCCCTAAAATTTTTCTAATAAATTTATGCACAAACGGCTTTGTACCTTCAAATCAGGTACTTGAAACTGAATAAAAAACACAGTTACAATAAGCCACGACTTAGTAATACCAAATGAAACAATATTTTGAATATTCCTGATTCCCTTGTTTATACGCAAAACAATACCACCCATACATATGTATTGCACACACACACATGCGTATACATGCTCTTATTAGACACATGTACCAACACGAACTCTGTATTCATGGTTGTAGAAAAGCGCGTCCGTCTTAATACGTCTTTGTAGTTTCGAAATTGGAAGAACATGAGCCATAAATTCACAGTTGGAATGTCTAATATTAAAGACCCTTCAAGCTTCGCCCCTCGATTTTTATATAGTTTAAATTCTATACAGACATCTCACTTTCAATAAATAGCTATAAATATCATATATATAATATATATTATAATAATATATATAATATAAATATTATAAAATATTCTATATTAGAAAATATATAGAAGCTACTTTTAAATTTATATATACATATTTTTTTTTATTTGTTTGTTGATGGATAGATAGCACTTTCGTAGCATAAGAGATAAAATTAAAGTAAAAATCATAAAAAATTGTAAATAACTATCTAATTTATATTATATACGAAATATAAATACTTTCATATATAATATAGATATATATATATATATATATATAATTTATATATAATATATATAATATAAATTTGTTTATATATATTAATTATGTATGATTAAACATGCAAAATATATCTCAACATTTTATTTTCTAAGTTCAAAAAGTGGAGTAATCACTAACTATTCCCATGTGAAAACTGATGACTAATTTGAATGAAATCAGCTTCATACGTGACTAATAATAAATCATATAATAAACTACTCGTATAGAACAATACAATTATATTCTTCCTCTGGATTAAATTAATTAGTTTTTCTAACTTTCCTTATTATATATTTTTATATATATATATATAATATATATAATATATATTATATATAAAATTATATATATATTTAAATATATATATATAATTATATATACATAATTATATATATATTATATATATTAATATATATATAATATATAAATTACATAATATATAATAAATGATAATTATATAATTATATATAAATATTAAATATATATTATTATAAACTAATATCTTATTTATTATTGGTAATTATTTTATATCATGATTTAATATGGGTATTTTTCACGACTATTGATTCATATGTATACAAAGTTCAAAGAATATTCGAATTATTATTCAATACTAAATTATATTATATATTTGCCTACAATAAATAGAATGAACATACAGAAATTCAAATACAATAACTAAGAATTACAGTGATATAATAAATAACTAATTATAATAATAATAAAATAAATAATATAATAAAATAATATAATAATAATAATAAAAAATATAATATAATATAAAATAATAATAATAAAATAATTAATATAATAATATATATAATAATAATAATATAATAATAATATAATATAATAATAATAATAATATAATATATATAAATAATAAATATAAAATTAATAAAACCTTGTTCGATCAAAGATAATTTATTATGTTATATATTCATATATATTTGAAATTAACAAAAAATATTCTTAGTCAAAAAATCTTACAGAAAAGATTCACAAATTGCAAGAAGAGGTAAATCTGAGAGTACTTGGTATCTAAGATTCTACGCAGAAACAACCTAAGATAGAACAAAGAATTAATATATTTTATACATAATATATATAATATATTAAATATATTAAATTTATATATAAAATAATATATATATATAATAATATAATGATCAATTATATGTAATATGTGAGAGTATTATAATAATTTTCATAGCTATAATAATACATATTAATAATAAATATAAGCTGACATTTTCATATTTAAAAGACACAAATATTCAGAATTACTACATTAATACTCTTTTTCTTTACACCCTCGTAACTATTCAAAGACGGAATTAAGTAATCCACCCATCCAGACGATACCAACCCTACCTGATTACAACCTCTCCTACCTCTGTGCGAATGTATCACCAAATAAAACTGCATATTATTACAATATGATTACATCACGAGTCATCAACTTTGGGGGCAGAGCAGCAACATATCAATATAATGCACCACAACAGTTGTACTGCCAATCAAATAATGAACGCTTAATCACGAATTCTTTAGTGTGTTGCGTTTTTAACTTTAGTTATATAGATTTGGAAATCCTTTTGCCTGCAGTGAAACATCAAATTCTGCAACTTTTGCACTGCACAATGAGGGACTTTTGACATTATAAATATTCTTGGCTAATCCTATCAGAAGTCAGCTGATTGCCGTGGTGCATCAAAAATAATTCAGCCACTAAAGACAAGAAATCATGCGCCGCAATGATTTCCGCAAATATCTAATTATCTTAATTCTACTAACACCGTGTTCATATTATCGCATTTTTTAGGTCATATTGTCCGTATACAATTTTCGTTTGTAAACTCCTATTCCAACGAGCCTCTCTCCAACATTTTCTAAATATATACCAGCTTGTGATACTTCTAAACACATGCTTCAATTGCCTCACATCCGGTTAATCTTCGCACTCTTTTATTCACCTAGACTTCAGGCGAAATAGAAATTTATTACTTTTCACTCGAGCCACAATATACTTCTGAGGTCTGACATACCTTCCATATTCAGAAGCAGGTGTTTGAGAGAAGTTTCCAGATTCGATCTTGCATTTCAAGCATCTTCAGCCGATACCCTATTTTATGTTCTTTCACTCTTTTAATATATTAATTTAATTTCCTAATTTCCTCCATTTTTCCATCTAAATACTCCTTTCACTCTCGAATAACATTAACCTGGTCTCATCCTGACACTCTTCCGTATAATAGTATATATCAGCACATATATATATACGAATATAATATTAATATATTACTCTATGACAATAATAATAATATATCTAGTTTCGACCTATAAATGATATTTTTATATATTATAATAACTTAATATTATATATATATATTATATTAATAATATATATATATATATTATATAATGTATCGCATATAAATATATATAATATATATGAGAAATAGAGCTTATATTACAAATACCTCTTGAAATTAGAATAAATCCGCTATAAACGTGGATAACACATATTCCATTATTATGACTAGTATACACACTCTAAAAGATCTCCTAAAAGATCTATTTATAAAGCAATTCCTTAAATCTCCATTCACCTATCACTCATAAAGAACTCTCTTTTTATTCCGCAAAGCAATAGAATAATACTTTTCATATATATCTTTTTTTACAGCACACAAACCCCTTTATTACCATGTATATTAACCCAGGTTTATGTTAGTTGTTTACTTTAAATATTTCTTAACTTTTCCTTCATACCTTTTATAACGTTTCACCCTCAATGAATATTTCAGCAAGAAACCGACATAAAACAACATCCACATGTGATTACACATTAATTCTCCTATTGTTTCTCCCTTCTTTCCAAATTAAAATAAGCTTGATTTCGGAATTTACTTTCAGTTCACCACCATGATCTGAAGTCATAAATGAATGCCTGGAGGAAAGAGTGTGAGTTTGCGAGTTGACGAAGAAGTATAGCGCTCGCATAATTAGGAAGTGAGGCGGGAAAGTTTGTGATCAGCGGTATGGTTGTGGCCCACCCTGGCCAAAGAATGAGACCCCATATTGTACGGAAATTGGCATAATTGAGGACCCTTCCCCGCTCCCGTGAGCATAGGGTGGAGTTTTCTGACTGTGACGATTCTCACTATAGGTATAAAGGGGGCAGGTAAGCTGGCATTCCTTCCAAACTTGCGTCATTATCTTCTTACTACTTTTCTGTTCCGGTGCATTCACGCGCCTTACCACCGCCTTGGGGAAGAAGTGGTGATGATTACCTCTATATAGTATAACATATATAACTTATATAGGTATATATATATTATAGATATTAATATAAAATAGTATATATATTAAATATTATAAATATTATATATACTTTAACTTAAATTATTATCAATATATATAATATCAATTATATATAGTATATCATAATAGTATATATGATATTTAATTCTAGTGTGTTGCAATATTGATAATATAAGATATCATTAATTTTATTCACATTTGAGCATTTTTTTCATTGTATGTATGCATGGAGGTTTTATTTCCATTTTCATATTTTACTGGTTTTCTAAGCTATTTATATACATGCCTGAAAATAAAATTATAGGGTACCTTTAGATTATGTTAAGCTTCACACCTTTCCCAAATTAAGTAACTTTTGATGTACAAACATTATTATTATTATTGAAAAAAAAAATTTTAAATTTAATATATAGTTTAAGTTAACATTCAATTTATATTCTCTCATTAAAAGTATTCAAATAAAGCAGATTTGTAGCACCACAGATATGTAAAAATAATTATTTTCTGTTATATATTTTTAAATAGAAGTTTTTGAATCTTAGATTGTCTGGAGTTTAAAAACTATTTTAGGTTTAAAATACCTAATTTCATTGTCATTTTCATCTAAGAAAAGACCGAGTTCACATTATATATCTTTTATAGATGGTAAATCATTTTGAGAAAGAATTTTTTTTTCTTAAAATCTTTTTTACAGAGGCTGTGGAATAATGAATTATACAGGGTCTCAGAATTATGTGTATGGGCTTTAACCATTTGTTAATAACTTTTCATAGACTGTTCTCCATAATTAGCTGGAAACCAATATATACAATAAAACATGCTCTATCAGACGCCTCTGCTCGGCTGCTTATAATTTAATAGATCAGGCCAGAAAGCAAATGAAGGTTGCTTTAAATGACACCTATTTTTCTGTTCATTCCTTTAAGCCTTTTTACTGGAACCTGCTTTCGTTTGATGCTGCACTTGAAGGAAGTTGTAATATGATGGAATAGCTATTAAAAGAGATGTTTTAGTTCAATTTATGTGAGGGAAATGTAGCTCCTAATGGAATTTCTTAGTAAGTTTACCCGTCCTGTCCTATTGTCGGGCCTAGATCATCATAGTTTCCACTGTGGTTTATTAATCAAAGTACCTTACTAGACACTAAGGGCCGAAATAATTTTGAGAATTGTAAAGAAGAAACAAATGAAAAGGATTCACCAATGTCTCGCAACACTTCTTCTCAAAACTCATCAAAGAGAGGTTCTGTTAATATTGCTGAGGATTGTGCCGCTAAAAGCTCAAGTGAAGAAGACAATGAAATTAATGTTTAACTTTCTTCAGATAGATAGGTTAATAGAAATAAGCAATTCTCCAGCACAAATGGAAGTGAAAAATCTGTAAATCAACACCTCGAAAAAAAATTCTCAAAATAGTCATAAGAGCAGAGCCCCTGTATAAACTAGTAGCAGCAGTAGCAGCTTTAGGATGAAGACTGTAATAAATAAAGTTGGGAAGCTGACGAAACAGTAAGGTATGCAAGTGCAAATTAAGCCTCCTTTCAGGAAAAAAGTACCCATAATATTTTGTGCACTAAAGATACTGAAAATAGATCCTGTCCTGAAATTAAAAGAATAGAATCAGATGAATTAAATGAAAGCTTCGATTTGGACATGTCTATGAATGGAAACCAAATACAAAATGAGGCAACTATTAAATAAAATTACTGTTCTTCATCAGTGGATGATTGTAGGGAAGAACATTTTGAGTAGAAAGAAAGGATTTAGTCTTGCGAGAAATCAAACATTGCAGTTGGCAATAGAGGTATGCATAATAATAATAATAAGACTTTCGAAAGAAAAAAATAAAATCAGAATCCATATTAAAGTCATAGGGTGGTAAACTAATTCAATAAACAAGGACATCCACCTGCAAAACATTAAAAAACTTATAAACAACATTAAAATTGTAATTCTGCAATGTTTTGTGGCCAGATGCCAAGAGGACACTATTCAACTTATATTGAACCTTCCTATTTTTAGTGTGAAAGAATGAGACCCTTTGGTGGTAATCCCTGTCTCCCCTTTAACAGGTTTCCTCGTTATAACCGTTGTAGACATGGAAATTTATAGAGACAAAAACCATTTAACCCTCCAAACTGGCAAAGAACACGAAATGCTCCAAGAAGATATAGAAATAATAATCATCAGTTCACAAATAATTATAATTGTGAGAGCTCTTTTAGTAGTAACAGACATCACTAGGAACAGTTTATCCAAGATCGCTTTCGAAGTAATAACAAATGTAAGACTTAGCCGATGAAGCAAGTTGTTCCTGAAGAAAGGACCCCTCCCGAAGAATAATGCTCTGAAGGAGAGGATGAAAAGGGCTCAGATGGAGAATTGCAGAAGACGTTGTCTAGTGAATTAAGTTGGCCAAGAGTTAAGCCAACTCTAGGTGATGTTATAATTTAGATTGAAAGAACCCTTCGAGCTCCTTTGACTCTTACTATTAAGTAGATAAGAGAAATTCTCAAAGGCATTCCTGTTAAGGTTAACATGCGAAGAGACTCTTCAGATTTGCATATTATAGGAACTTTGGAAATGGTCAATTTAGCCAAAGATAAATTACACAAGTACGAAAAGGGTGAAGATATGAATACCGAGAATTTTGTTTCTATTTTTTTTTTGTAGTTATGTTGTAAAGTTATCTAATAGATATAGTATTAATAATTATACTATTTTTTTTCTTTTGTTATTATATAAGTTGTGAATAAAAGTATCTCATAATGAGCAGATTGTATTTCTAACTTTTTCATCAAACGTACATGTTATATAGTTTAATTTTTTAAGTTTTGAAATTTTCATTGTTTATATGAAAACATTTTATAATAAACAAGTACTTAGTTTTATCCCCTTTTTCCTCTTTTTTTTTTCATGCATCATTTAGATGATGATGAAGAAACACCCACTGATGCAAATAGTGAGTAAAGATAGATAAGGTGTAAATTGTAAAACTAACTTGCACTGTTTATATTTATATTATATAATATATATATATATATATATTAAGTATTATAATAATTAATATATATATATATAATATATTAATATATCTAATTATTATTATCTTATTTATATAAAATGATATAAATATATTATTATAATATTAATATATATATTATATATATATACAATAATAATTAATAATAGATTATATTAATAATTATATAATATATATTAATATTATTATAATATATATAATATTATATAATATATAATATATAGTATCTATATAATATAATATATCATATATATATTATATATTATATATATATAATATATATATATATAGTTTTTTTTTTAACTAGATAGTTACGAAATAATGTGTTTATTAATTTATAGAGCGAGCACATTGCTTTTAAAGATTCTAAATATGAAATAATAGGCCTCCAAATTTCATATATAATGTAGTATAACACAATTGTCTTTATAGCATATAAAATATGCCTATCCTGCTGATATTTATGAAATATTTTGAAATGCTGTAATAGAAGAAAACTTAAAATTCAAATTGAAATTGAGGCTGAAAAAAAGTTATGAAGTCTCCAAATTTCATATTTATATTGTATTTACTGCCAGATGTTTCTTTTATAAAATTTTAAAGGCTTATATATATTTATAATATTAAAGAAATATTTTCTATAATTTCTCAACACTCACGGGTTGAGGGCCCCGTAGACAAATTCTTGAGTGCCATGCTTTATTTCACACTAAAAAAAAACTAAACATAATGTTATTCCTAACGATCTAGTAAAATGTTTTCTGTAAAATTTGAAAAAAAAATTATTAAAAGCTGACATTTAATAATATTATATATATATATATATATATTATAATATATTATATATATAATATTTATATAATATATATATATTAATAATATATATATATATATATAATATATATATATATATATATATATATATATAATTAATAATATATAATATATAATATATATATTTAATGTGTGAAGTTATATTAATTAATCGTTTTATATATTTGCATAACATAATGAATATTAATTATATATTATTATATATATATTATTATATATATAAATATATTATCAATCTCTATATATATAGTCAGTATATATATACCTATATTATATATAATATATATATATATATATATAATAAAATATAATAATATATATATATTATATATATATTATTAATATATAGTCTACGATATATATATATATTATACTATATATATAAATTACTAATATATATTATATATCAGTATTATAATAATAAATTATAATATATATATTAATTGCCCCGGACTTAAAAAAAGCAACTATTCTTGTAATGCTTTCATTAGCTGAAGACCTCTTATACATATGAAATTGTCTGAAGCCCATTCACAATTCAATCCCTAATTACATACTCATACTATCTTTTGTGTACTTGTATTACCTTCATAAATAGACCAGTCTTATCACACTTAAAGACCTTATATGAGCAGATAACAGTTCTTTTTCTTCTCTTTCAGAAAGTTTAAAAATTCCTCCATAAATCTATCTGTATTTGCATCTTTCACATAATTAGTCAATGTGCTACTCAAATTTTATTAAAGTTTCCTCGCAAGCACTCTTTATTTTCTTTAATGCATATAGCAAACAATTAAGGGGCTTTGACTCTTAAATCACGGATTTTTTTTTAAATAAATGCTTCGTGGCTAATTAATTGTCCACTTTATCCTCCCACTCCCCTATCCAATCACTGCGAGACAAGGTTTCCGTTTCCATAATGAAGTCCATTTTTTAATGTTTGAATTATCACCTGACGCCTTAACGCTTACACTCGCAAGTATGGGGTTCACTGAATGTATATATATATGTATATATACCATAAGTTCATTACCAAAATAGTTAGTTACTAATGTATGTTATATATTTTATTTAGTAATTATGCACTATTTGTTAGTCTATTGGCATTTGACCTCTTATTTAAACTGAAACAAAATTTAATTTTATATCAAACCTTTAAATAATTGTTAGAAAATTCAATTCAATAACTCATACACAATAAAAGCATTAAAAATGAAATTTTTAAATTAGTAAAGTTATCTATGTTCATCTAATGTCACCATATTTGCTGATGTAATGAACAAGAAGATATCAGTATATCAATATTGATATTGGAAGTTTTACATTGGTGAAAAAATATTTTGAAAATCATTAATCTAGGTTGCACAGCTGTCTTTTAGCAATGTTTCTAATGCTAAAAGATAGGATCCAGTTTATGTTAAATCTAAACGGTTAAAGAGAAAGTTATGTAAACTATCAAAATTATTTACTGACAACTCTAACAGAAAATAATGCGAATATTATAAATAAATAGATAATATATTATGTAAATTATATATATTTGAATATCATATATTAATAATTATAATAATATATATATATAATATAATTAATCATATATATATATTATATATATATATATATATAATATATATTATTGCAAAATATTACTTCTTAACCCCAAACATCCAAACATTTTAATATGAAAACTTCGTAGCATTAGCAAATTGCATCTAAATTCAGTAATCTATAAATATTTTTTATGTTTGTTATAACAAAAAAAATGTATTTTCTCAGCTTATAGATTTATAAAATTAGAGTGAAATGATTTTGATTACTGATTCGAAACACCCTGCATAATTACAGTATTCGGGTTCTAGTATTTATTATAATAATGATATAGGTTATTATTATTATATATATATATATAATATATATATATAATATTATTATATATATATTATATAGTTATTATATTATAAATATATAACCCAATCTTCTATGTAAGATACTCTCCAACTTTCTTATAACTATATACATATTATAAAATATATATAGTATACTATAATATATTATCTTATAGTACTAATTTATAGTATATTTGTATTTATATATATTAATATTAAGATATATTTGTAAATAAAATAATTATAAATATAGTAATAGTATTATATATTTCTTATATACTATATTACTATTCAGTCTGCTTGCAATGTTTAAAAATTAAATTATTTTATGTTTTTTGTATCTTAGTTATAATTATTTGATTAATTAATTTCTTCCTGACTAGAATGGTGTGTGATTTTATTGTAATGTATTATACTGACTCACTTTTGAATGTTCTTTAGTAATATTCGTATTTGAACTACTCATTATTTATTTATATTATATATAATATATAAGTATATATATATATATATATACTCCTATATATATATATATTTATATATATATACTATATATAGTTATATATATATATATAAATATATATTATATATATAATGGTGTATTTTTTATTTTTAATATAGGTAATGATTATGTGAATGTAGCGGCCATTCAAAGAGCTGGTCGTAAACTAGTCCATGAAGAAATAGCCTTGCAATGGGTTTGTATAAAAGTCCAGGAAGGGAAAATGCCCTTCTGAATTCATGGTATGTAGAGTAATTTAAAGGAATGTACGATAACCCTTTTTATTTGATTTTTTTTATATATAATTGAAATTGATATTAGTTAGTAGAATGTTGGAGTTTTATTATTATGTTATTGTACAGTTAGTTTATCAAATATTTTTGTTTTTAATCAATTTTTACCCATGAGAAAGTGAAGCTTGACATGTTTGCCTTTGCAGGTTTATCTTTCATTTTTATTGGCACTTTTGTTACTATAAATGATACTGTTGCTGTTATTTGCTCCATCAAATATTAATTTTAACGGACATGATTTTGTCCATTTACCCATTTTTTTTTGATATGTCAAATGACAATTTTTCCACTCGATTCCTTATTCAAGAACCAATGGAAATAAGCAAACATTTTTACACATTTTTTTTCTTCATCGTTTCTCTTTCCGGACATTTTACTTTCAGCTTATCCTTGTGTTTTCCTTTCCTTATAAAAATGAAAGAAAAAAAAATCATTTATTTTGCCATGCAACTTAATAGATCCTTCTGCATAGCTATTAATTTTTATTGAATGGGATATGCGGTTTGGGAGATCCCGCATAAAGAGGCTGAAGAGTGTTGGTGAAAGGATGGCCCCTTCGGGAACTCCATTATATAGTTTGTATGTAGAAGAGTAGGTGACTTCCTTGTAGGACTTTAGTTGTTTGACCAGATAGGATATTTTTTATTATTTTTTTTATCTTTAATGACCATATTTGTATACAATACTTTGTCTATTAAAATGCGTCGGGGGACTATGTCTAAAGCCTTGTTAATGTCTATTATTACTAGGAGGGTGCGAAAAGGGGTGGGGTGGGGGGAGTTTGGTTAAAACCAGTTAGGATGTATTGTGTTAAATGTTAGGAGAGTGGTAATGGGGTGGTTGTATCTAAATCCATGTTGTAAGTTTGATACAAGGAATATGGGAGATTTTCTATTTAAGATTAGTTTTTCTAATGATTTGGATATTGTGGGAAGCAATGAAATTGGTCTATGCGAAGCAAGGTTGTTAAGTAGTTTGATTTGTTTTAGAATAGTAATTATATGAGCGTGTTTCCACAGTGGTGGGATAGTATTAGTATGAAGGCAACATTAAGTATTTGAATTAGAGTTTCTATAGGTTTGATACTTAAGTGTTTGAGATGAATACTGGATATTATAGCTTATTTTTGAATAGTGTGACATAATAATATTGCATTGATTTTTTGGGCTGGAGATTTTATTGTTTTGCTTGCATGTAGCTTCATGGATTGAGGGGTTTTGAGTACGTGTAATGCATGTATGGATTTTTGTATTGTCGGAATATTTTTTTGATGTTGGTATTATGATTTAGTGTTTGGATGTATTGCTGCCAATTCTTATTTCAATTAGAGTCGATTAAGGTATTTATTTTATTGTTGGTTGAGGTCTGTAATTTGGTTGAGTAGGTTTGGATTTGGTTGCCTGTTTAGTCTGAAGAAGTTTCTTTGTTTTATTAGGGTGTTTATTTCAGGTGAGAAATTGGGGTTGAATTGTTTGAGGTAACCATGGAGGATGAATTTTTTGGATGCCTTTAAGATTATTTTATTACTGTGCTGTAATGTTTTGTTGAGTGAAGAAAAATCAGCTATTTCGAAGTATTCTAGCTCCATTTCTATGCTGTCAGTGTAAGCTTGTTAATTTGCTTTATTGCAGTTAACACTTTTTTTTTTTTTTTTTTGAAAGATGTGTAAATAGGGTGTTTATTTTGAATTGTGATTAGAATTGGGATGTGATCTAAGAAAAGAGCATGAAAAGTTTGCGATGTTGTGGTAACTTGAATGTTGGGGAACAAAAGGTAATATTAGGAGATGTGGAGTTCTGGTTATGTTGTAGAGATATTCATGTGGATTGGTTTCTGTCTTTGAGGATGCTAAGCGAGTGTAAATTGTTTATAAGTAAGTCGCCTCTTGGTGTGGGTATAAATCATGATTGGTGATATACTTTGAAGTCTCCGTCCAATATTGAGTTATTATATTGTTTAATAAGGGGATACGTCTGGGATAAAATCTCGTGGGCAGTGTTGAGATGTAGATAGAGGGATGTAAAAATTTATAAGGTTGCATGTTTTTTTTTATTATTATTTATTTGTGCTTTGTGCTTGTATTTATTTGTATGTGGATGTTTGTTGGTTGTTCGTGAGGAGTTGTGTATGGTTTGTGGTGTTTAGAAATTGTATATTTTTGTGTATGAGTGTAATAAGCTTATGTTTGGGTGGATTCTTATCTTGCTTTAGGGTTGTGAAGTTGGAAAATTCAGAGAGGTAAGTGTTTTGGGTGAGTTTGGATTCCTGCATAAGTACCATGTGTATACTACGTTGTAATTAATTAGGGTGTGGTGTAGTACTTTGTTTTTTTTATTCCATTGATATTTAATTGAAGTATGTTGATTGAGTTGTGGGGGTGAGGGATGTGGGTTTCCTTGTGGGAGTTTCTGAATAAGTGGCAGGACCATTTTGGTGAATAAGAATTGGGGGTTTGAAGGTTGGTACATTTTAAATGAAACCAGAGATGCCAAGAGTTGCATAATGTTGTAATTTGTCCTCAACCACATTCTCTAGTACATTTGGGGTACGACCTTGCTCTAGGACCTGGATTAGATTCTATATCACCGGATTGGGGTGTGTTAAGGTATTTATATAATATATATATTAGTATATATATATATATATATATTTATATATATATTTTATTTATATATATATATATTATATATATATATATATATATATATATATATTATATTATATATATATATATATTAATATAGGTTTTTCTTTGAACTTATGCTGAAATCAATGACGGAGTACTTGGCACAAACGAAAAATTTAGAGTCATCTCGGAAGCACCGATTTCCTCACCAGTATTGTGATGACATTGAAAACCTCACCAACTCTATCACCAACGATATTATCGCCTCGGGTAATAAGGACTCCAGAAATATTAAGGTACAAAAATCTTATATGCTTGAAATTATGGATGCTATTATATTGTGTGCTTTAATTCGTATGTACATTTTAATAATAATAGATACACTATGTACTGCAGTTTCATTATCTGTATAGCAATAATAAAATATTTAAATTTTCATAAAACATTTTCAGCTTATTCAAAATGTAAATAGCAGTCTTGCATTCTTCCTTTCTGATTTGTTAACAATCATGGATCGAGGCTTTGTCTTTGGTTTGATAAAAAATTATTGCAAGCAGATGAATGGCAAGGCATTTTCGATTCAGGATGCTACCAACCTTATCAATTTGAAGGTAAATATATATATAAATAAATATATATTATATATATATAATATATATATATATTATATATATATATATATATATATATATATATTATATATATATATATATATATATATATATATATATATATATATATATATACAGTATATATATATATATATATATATATAATAATATATATATATATATATATTATATATATATAAATATATATATTATATATATATATATATTTATATATATATATATTATATATATATATATATATATATATATATATATAATATATATACTATAATATATATATATATATTAATAATATATATATATATAATATATACTATATATATATAAATTTTACAGATCACCACACTCACGGACTGGGCCCTTCTCAAGGAGGGGGCGGAAAATAAAAATTAAAAAAAAAAACCACCCAATTCCCAGTCTACGCAAAGTTTCATTCAGGTGGTGGCTCAGACGTGGGGCTTTTAAAGAGAGAGATTTAAATATAGTTGGAAAAACAGAAGAATTCAAGGAGTTCCACAGAGCAGAAGTAGCTGGAAAGAAAGAGGCACCACAACGACAAAGTCTGGGGTTCGCAATTACTCACGCCAGAATTCGTCGAGAGCAAGGCACCCCTTCATCGCAACGTGGGCGGCGCAAGGGTGGAGGAATGCGAGAGCAGGTCAACTCCCCTTGAGGCATCTTGCCGCCCGTAGTTACCATATTAGAAAGGATAGAGCCGCCAACGTACGTCGCAGAGATAGAGGGTCAAAGAGGAGTTTGAAAGTTGGGGACAGTTATTAGTCTCTTAGCTTTAGACTCAACCCTATCCTAAGAAGGGGGAGCCGGAGCCCCCAAATGTGAGAACAGTACTCCATACAAGGGCGATAAGGCCCCTATATATAACTGGAGTAGTTGTGCAGAGGAAAAAATTCCCGCAACCTGAACAGAACTCCAAGCTTCTTTGAGGCAACCTTAGCAATCATTGTAATATGAGATTTCCTAAGATAATTTGTTGTTTACGTTAAGATTAAAATGTTTACATTATCCACAGCTGAGAGGTAGAGTCTTCGAAAAGATAGGAAAGAAAGGTCGGAGGTGGTTTTTGAGAGGGAGATGTGGAGAAGTTGAGTTTTTAAAGAGTTGAATTTTCAAGGTTGCGGTGACCCCACCGGGAATCCCATCCAGATCGGCAAGAATAGGAATCGGAAAGCTGAAGACGAGAGGCAACTCTAAAGGCAAAAGGAGGGGTCAGATTTGAAATGAGTTGAGGAATGGAGAGTTGAGTCATCGTTATATAAATGAATAAAGTTAAAAGAGGACCTGAGAGGATCGTTGATGAAAAGTAGGAATAAAGTTGGAGATTAGAACAGAACCTTGCGAAACACCACAGTTAACAGAAAGGAGAGAGGGACGCTCCCATCAACAAAGAGCTGAATATGAGCGTATCAGAGAGAAAACTAGACAAGAGTAAGCAAAGAGAAGGAGGAAACCCAAAAGGAAGGAGCTTAGAGAGCAGTGACGCGTGCCAAACCCGTGTCAAAGCCTTGGATATGTCAAGCGCCACCACGCAAGACTCCCCATGATCCCTAAGGGCAGAAGGTACCATAAACCAGTTAGATAGGAAAGTATTGTCACCAGTGACCTCGAAAGACGAAAGCCATATGATCATCTGAAAGAAGGAATGAGACTCCAGATGTCCAGGAATTGAGAGTTAAGAAGAGGTTTCAAAGATTTATAGATAGAATTACAGTGAGAGCGTATAGGGCGATGTTGAAGGAATAGAGCGGCTACCTTTTTTCGGGTTCGGTTGGACATATGGCTAGCGCTTCCGCATTGAGGAAAAGTATTAGTATTAAGGACAGAGAGAGTAGAGTTGAACGAGGACAGGCGTCAGCGGAAGCACACTCCCTCAAAACACGGAGAGGAATGCCATCCGGGCCACTAGCCTTCCTGACGTTCATAGAAATCAGGATCCCATGCACACGATCATTGTGTAATTACAGGAGTAAAGACATGGGAAACCTGAGAGGAGATAGGAGTAGGAGGAGGATGCCAGAATCGTCCAGGAGTAGAATTAGATGAAAAAAGGGAGGCCGAAGAGATTGGCTCTTTCAGAAGGAGAGTTAGCAAAAGAACCATCAGAGCGAATAAAGGGAGGAAAGGAAGATTTACATTAGAGATGTTTTTTGGCAAGGGGCCAGAAAGTTTTATCAGTTAGGAGAGTCAAGTAGTTGTCGCACTTTCTTTAGTAAAAGTGCGCTTAGCTTGACAATAATACCCTTGCAACGATTCCGAGCAGATTGAAAATTATAAGAGTGATAGGAGAACGAGAGTTTTTTCCATGCCCGATTACGCAAGTCTCTTCTCCTGAAGGCGCGAGAACAAGCTCATCGAACCATGGATTTTTGTGGAGAAAAAAACATTTAGTTGAAGATGGAATGAACCTGCTCATTTCCCATCAGTCTGATTACCGCCCCCCCACCTTTCAGCGGGACCGAAGCATCCCCAGGTTCAAAGCAGGGATTCATTCCAAGAGTAGTCTTGCCAAAAAACTACGCAATGCCCCCCAATTAGGCCCGATTAAAATGCCAGAAATTACGTTTAGGGCATGGAAGAGCTGCTGGAGAAAAAGTATTATAGTTAAGAGCTATAAGATTGTGGTCAGTTACCAATAGGAGGAGAAAT
>JABUQX010051360.1:20000-42500 GCA_015478945.1 Trachelipus rathkii | reverse complement strand
CTGTGCGGAGAGGAGAAAGAATACCCACAGCGTATGTTCTGCTTGTCGTACGAGGCGACTAGACTAAAGGGACAGTGATAGTTAGGTTGACTACCTGCTACTACTTATCTCTCTCTTGCTTTTAATGCTTATGCAAGCCTCGGATCTGGCCGTGACCGCCGTAAGGGACCTTGAATCTTTCGGCGAAATTTCATGAATCGTCTAGGGCATGGAATGTTAGAGGAATTATTGGTGAGGAAGGCTTTGATGTTAGTGGGAGAGAAGTATGTGGGTGTGGTAAAGTAGAATGTAAGAATGTCAATGGTGAGTGGTTAAAAGTTAAAAAGAGGCTAGCTGAATGTACTAAAAGCCAATGATGAGGTCTCAAAAGAAAGGTATGTGGAAATATATAAGGAGGAAAAAAGGAAGACTAAAAGTTACATACGTTGGAGGAAACAATATTTAAATGAGCAGTTTGGAAAGAGGAGGAATGGGGATTTACAAGGGAATAGGAAGCTCGTCTGGAAGGAAATGCGAAAGGTTAAGAGAGTGGGTAAGGGGAAACTTCATAGAATAATGAATAGGGATGTGAGGAGAGTGTGGAGGGAAGACTTCGAAAACAAGCATAACAGCAGTAATGAAGAGGTGTGATATAATATATATATATATAATATATGACGTATATATATATATATATAATATATATATATATATATATATATATTATATATATATATATATGATATATATATATTATATATATTAGATAATATAATATATATATATATATATTATATCAAGGTTTTGTTTACTTGAAGTTTTATGTTCATACATTCTTTAGTTAATTTTTTTTTCATCTTCTTCTCCCTTTCAAGGGGTTATTAATAGATCTATAGGTCTTTAGATCTTAGGTGTCCGTGGTCAAACCTTGACCATACGGACATTCGAAAAAAATATTTTTTACCCAGATCCCAACAGAAGTCGTAAAATTGTAATGCTCTTTCTTAGAACCATTAAGCTCAATTCCAGTGTGTGTTGACGGATACTAGGAGCTTCTCTAGATGTTTAACAAGACTCTTCTTTATTACACCCAGCGTTCCAACATTATGCTATTGTATATTTTCTTTCTAATATTGTTAGATTGAATTAAAGTTATTTTCTTTTTGATTTTATAATATTATTTTACTTTTATTTTCTATTTTTAGCGTCTACTCATTACTTGAATCCTAAAGAAGATTCAGAGGGAACACATCCTCATATCAATCAAAATGTTGCTATGGCTATCGCAGGTTCTTCGCTTTACGCCGCAAGGGAAACTGAATATGATATTGTTCCTGGGGTAAGACATTTATTTCTGATATGCCTTAGTTAACCTAGGGGCTTATATAAATTACTTTATTTATTTTTTTGATTTTTTTTATGGATTTTTAAAATGTGTTTTATTACACGCAGACAGACGATGATTTTGATGTAAGTAATTATTTTTCTTATACTATTATTTTTATTAATAAAATTAGATTTAGAAAATAGTGATACTCAAACACACCTCACAACTAATGGCGAAAAAATATCTTAGTTTTAAGAAATTTATTAAAGAATATTATTCATTACTTTATGATTTATCACAGTGGAAAGCTGAACAGTAATTGAAATTTTAATTCATGGGCCATTTCAGACAAATCAAACAAAACGAAACACCAAAATATCTCGCATTTTGATAAAAATTGGTGCATAGAGATTTCTCACCAAGATAAAAACGTTGGAGAAAATAAAAATTACCAACGACAAATAGTTTAGTTATAGTAGGTTCTTGGTCAGTGGAAATTGAGTTAATGTATAGTAGTGAGACAATGGTCTGGAAAAAGAGGTATAGAGCTAAAGTTCAGCGTGTTCAGATGGACAATCTTAGGGGCGTGTTAGGTGTGAAAAGAATTGATAAAATGAGAAATGAACGTATTAGAGAGTTATGTGGTGTGAAGAAAGGGGTAAATGAGAGAATAAATGAAAGTACGTTGAGATGGTTTGGTCATATGGAAAGGATGAATGACAGTCGGTTGGTTAAGCGGATGTATAGTGGTGAGTGTGTTGGGAATCGACCGGCTGGGAGACCGAAGAAAAAGTGGATTGAGTCAGTGAACAAATGTCTGAAGAAGAGAGGTGTGAGTTTGGCAGAGGCGAGAATAAAGGTGCATAATAGGAGTGAATGGAGGGGTTTTGTGAGTGGGTATGGTTGTGGCCCACCTGGGCCAGGGGATGAACCCTACACTTGACGATATGCCATAGTGAGGGTCCGTCGCTGTCCCTTGAAGCTCTAGGGTGGATTTTCTGACTGCGACGAGTTTTCACTAATAGGTATAGGCTGGGCTTTCTTTTCGACTTGTGTCATATTCTTCTACTACTTTTCTTTTCCGATGCATGTCACGCACCTTACCCCCAGTCTTGGAGAGGAAGAAGGAAGATAATAATATATATATATATATATATATATAATATATATATATAATATATTTAAGATATATATTATATATATTAATATATATTATATATATATATATATATATATATATTATATATATATATATATATATATAAATATATATATATATATTTTTTTTTTTTTTTTTTTTTTTTTTTGAGTTTAGTGTACAGACCCACCACGGCTCAACAATGAAAGCGCCACACTGGGCTTTTGAAAATCAGCACCATGGAGGGCCCTGTCATATATTGATTTTTCAAATGTCAAAGAAAGATTTGATTGGCTGAAAGATATTCAGTCATATAAAATAAATAAAAAACGAATTAATATTTTATCCTTGCTTAATAAATGATCTTAACAATACATAACAAAATCAGATATTATAAAGATATTCACTTCTTGAAAGATACAAGAAAATAGTGTTACTCTTAAAGTGGGAAGATTCAGATAAGATATGGATAATTTTTTAGAAGGTGTTATGCGACCGTAAAGTGGGAAAATAACGACAGCGAATAGGGTCCAGATGGGCAACAATCAATGAAGAGAAGTTGAACGGTTTACGGCGAGGGGAGTCGGCAAAAGTTTGCAAATGGAGAGGAGGGTCTCTGACATTATAGTGACTGTGGTGATATAGGTGGCCAATACTCGGAGGCGTGGCAAGTATCACCTCATGTGTGCGCTTTCGTCTGTGGGAGGAAGACCACTCAACGATGTTCGGTTTTATGTTTCTGAGTTTCTCTCCCCGCTGATCACTCGTCACACTCTTGCCAACAAGATCGAAATCCCTGTCGGAGAGCAGGATTATAATCAGTTGATGGAGGCGCCTTGTCCCCGAATGCATCCGGGAGGTACCTGGAAAAACTCCGAGAGAAGAGGAGGCGGCCATTTGGGCCTCTCTGTCAGCGATTTCATTGCCAAGTTACCCCTACATGAGAGGAGTCCAACATAAATTAATTTTTCTTACGGGAGTGGAGAAGTCGAAGAATTGTTGTACAGCGGATACCATTGCGTTTTTAGAATAAGGGGTTTTAAGCGCTCGTAACGCTGCTAAGAGAATCTGAATAAACGACGTATGAATGATCTTGGTTAAGAATTAGAATTCGAGAAAGGGCAATCATTATAGCCGTTAACTCTGCTGTAAAAATTGAAGCATAAGGGGGAAGGGTATATATATATATATATATATATATATATATATATACTATGATATATTATATATATATATATATATATAATATATATATATATATATATATATAATATATATATATATATATATATATATTATATTATATATATATATATATATATTATATTATATATATTATATATATATATATATATATATATATATATATATTATATATAATATTTGATAATATATATATTAAACAGCCCCCGAAGTGTCCTTTGAGCTCAGAGACAACAAGAAATCTTCTAATATGTTTGTTGTGGGTTTTGAAAAATCTTGATGATATTACAGTGAGAGCAACACTGGCTGAACTAACTCCTCTAAGAATGCACAAGCTTTTGGATGTCTTATATATAGCTGCGTCGTGCTTGAATATCTTTGGTACAAGTATTTAGTTGTATATTCTTTCTGAATATTAACTTATAGCCGGTCAATAGTACTTATTTTCAAGTTATTTAATACTTGTTCATTTTAAAAAAAAAAAAATTTACACTTTATTATTATTTTACCTTCGTAGTGATTAAAATTGATTGTTAATTTTCTTTGACTACTTTTTTTTCTGGTCTTTAATCCAATTTTTTGGTTATATTACGAGTACACCTTTAATATTTATTATTAATTTAGTAGTTGTTACTTAACAATGAAAAATAGATAATTAATATCCTAACTTTCAAAGTAAGTATCGTTAAATTAAAATGAAACTTGCGTAATGTTCTTATAATGAAAACTGGCATTGAAGTTGCTTATGCTTATATTTCGTTCTTTTTTAATTTGGTTTCTAGTAATTCTCTAATTGGTACTTTTGTATTATTTTAAATAGTTTTTTTAGATGTTTTGATTCGTATAATTTTTTACGCTTTTTTTGCACTTTTTTTTTGCTCATTTTAAGCACTATTTAAACTTATATATAATTTGCACTTTAGTTTAATTAAAAATTTTGTAGTTATGATGATGATATCAGCTTCTTTGATTTAAAGTTTTTGGAACGATCAATTTTTTTTTTCTTATGATGCTTTTTTCCAAATAATTTGTTCTAAATTCTTAATGCTTAGGGCATGAGAAGGTATTCCAGTAGGGATTTTACTTTGCCTGATAAATCTCAAAGCCTACCTTCGATGTCCAAAAATTCCTTATCCAAAGCATCATTGCACGCGGTGCATCATACTTTTTTATCTGACGCTTCAAGCAAAAGTGTTGGGGAAGGAAAACCACCTATTCCTCCCCCACCACCCATGCCTCCCCCACCTGTTCCTCGTTCATCTGGTTTTCAGGTAAGTGGTTTAAACATTTTATCACAACATTTATAGAATGTGAAGGATGTCAGGATTATTATTTATGGTATATTTTATTGTGTTGATAATTTTTTCATGCTCATAAATTTTGCAGGGAAAAAAGATATTTAGTCGTGGCGGTGTTCAAATGAGAAGTCGGGCAGACATGCGATCACGATTAGAAGAGACTATCATGGGACAAAATTCAGCACGATTGGAAATGATGCAGCGTCGCAGAGGTAATAATAGTAACTCTTCACTTTCCCCAATTGTCTCTTCCATCTCTGGTCCCCAAATTGTCGTTGGTCATTCTCAATTCTACGTTCCGGGGCCGTCTGTCCTTCCCGGAATATCTGGGCAAGGTTGGTGGTGAAGGGAAAATCATAACAGTGTTCGAGATGATTTTGTTAGAGTTTTCTTTTAAAAAAAGAAGCATTTTATTTGCTCAAAATGATTTAGCAACTTCGAGACGAAAAGCACTTTTGAGGATGTCCTCTGTCCGTTAGACTTGCTTTTCACCCTTCACCCTTCACCCATTCGCTATTAAAATAGAAGCATCTCGTAAAAGATATGAACTAATATTGTAAATAAGCTTGAGCGTTTAGACGCATTTTAATTATTCTTCATAGAAACTATTTGTTACAATTGTATATAATATATAGTGTTTTAGCTTCTTAGTATTTGATGTTTACTAAGTGTTTTTACTAATACTTTTGGAAAGGTAATATTTCTCGTATAATTAACGTTGATTGCTACTTAGATACTAAAGTGAAATTTATATAATTATTATTTTAAGGTTTTATGCTTTTTTATTCTTTTAATAAGAATAAAGCAGGCTTGATAGTGCTAACTTTTGTTATGTACTTGAAACTTAAAAGTAGTTAAATATTAATATTGTTTTAATATTTAATATGTTGTAATTTTGTATAACTTAAATTGTAACGTCTGCAGATAAATTATGAAGCAGAGTTTTCATATTAAGCACTTGTACATTATTATTATTATTATTATTATTATTATTATTATTATTATTATTATTATTATTATTATTATTATTATTATTATTATTATTATTATTATTATTATTATTATTTATTATTTTATTATTATATTATTATTATTATTATTAAATTAAGGGGAGGATAATCTAAATTGTCGTTACTTCAGATGAATAAATGGTTGGGTCAAATTCATCAACAGGTGGTGAAAAAACTAGATGGAGGAAAGGACACTTTTCCATGAAGAACCAACAAAGGTATGCCAACATCTCTTCACTCTTTCAGGTATGTAATGCATTGCTTATACCCTTTTGGTCTTTTGTTCTATTCAAATAATTTAAAGTTTTCAATAAATTCAAGATGGTGATACCTTAAATTGAAACAAAAAAAATTCAATTTATTTACTTATTTATTTTGTTTTTTAATTAAACAAGTTAAATATTTTGAAATAACGTTTTGTCTAGCCAAATATTTTGATATTTTATTGAATGTTTTATGTTTTATGTTTTATATCCAATTTTTTTTTTTTTTTTTTTTTTTTTTTTTTTTTTTTTTAGGTATGGTGATAGAATATTACAAGACTTAGAGCAAGATTCGCAAGTTGAAGGATTTTTAGCTTCTGAAACTAATATGATTATTTTGGATACTCTGGAAAATATTGTACAGGTACGATAGTCTTTAATGACCTTTCGCTTTTTTTTTGGTTTTAGAATACTTGGGAGGTATTTTATATCTTATTAATGTAACTAATTAAGACGAGAGTTGGACAATCATGTAGTTGCATATTTAATTATAAATATTTTTTAAAAGTCTTGTAGTTTCCTCTTTTTTTCCTTCTTTTATGCAGGTATAGAGTTAAACATAATTTTATAATTGTTCCAATCATCTTATGACAACTTTTTTTTCTAAAATTTCAGGTAGTAACTCATTCGGATCACCTTCAAGGGCTTCTTAGCATTGTGTTTAAAGTTCTCCTCCATGCTTTGGCAGCCAACCAGTCTACAACTACCTTAACCAACATGTTTAACACTCAGCGTTCTCTTGTTGCCAAAGTAAGTAAATCTTATGCTAATTTAGTTATTTTTTTCTATTACTTTTTTTATTATTTGAAAAGTTCGGACCTCGGGGGGATATCCCAGTTCTAGGAGGAAAACTACTCTAGGTAAATGCTACCTAGAATACTGAGGAGGTATTTGTATCTCGGCTCAATTGCCCTACCGTTGTACCATGATAGTTGCTATCTAACTAAATTTAATGATTAGTTGTTTATATAAATATGTTTTCGCCATCTTTAAATCAGTTTATAATGATTAATTGTTTTTATAACTTTGTTTACGTTGCATTTGTCAATTGAGTTTTTTTCCCTTCGCAGTTTCCTAGTTTGTTATTCGATGAAGAGACTGAGCAATGTGCTGACTTGTGCTTACAACTTCTAAAGCATTGCTCTTCTTGCATATGTACAATTCGATCCAATGCTGCTGCGTCATTGTATCTTCTGATGAGACATAACTTTGAAATTGGAAACGTATGTGCTATTTTGAATATAATTTTTTTTATATTATTATTATTATTATTATTATTAATTTTATTATTATTATTATTATTATTATTATTATTATTATTATTATTATTATTATTATTATTAATTATTATTATTATTATTATTATTATTATTATTATTATTATTGATTATTATTATTATTCATTATTATTATTAGGAATTGTTGCGCGAGTAAAGATGCAAGTAACTATGTCACTGAGCTCTTTGGTTGGGACGTCGCATACTTTTAGTGAAGCATTCCTTAGGAGATCCCTAAGAACTATCTTGACATACGCAGAAGAGGACACCGATTTGCAGGATACATCTTTTCCTGAACAGGTATTTCACAAGTTTTTACTATTATTGGTCATAGTTTATTAAACATAAACGGTAGATGGATAATAATTATCCGTGATTAGATATTGAACTAATTTTTAAAATTGTCATAATTTAATAGTTTTGGAATTGATTGATTGGTACGTTTCAAGTTTTCGCTTCATAATTATACAAATTATTTTTTCCTAAGGTTAAAGATTTGGTGTTCAATTTGCACATGATATTGTCAGACACGGTCAAAATGAAAGAGTATCAAGAGGATCCTGAAATGCTTCTTGATCTTATGTACAGAATTGGTAAGTTATGTTTATTAATTTTTGCTCTCTCTATCTGACAGCAATTTTCAAAAGACAGAATTTTAGTAATTTTTATCATGTTAGTTTCTTTTTATTTTTTACTTTCTCTTAAGATTGGGAGAAAGTCATTTTAAATTTTGGCTTATAGTCTTTTAATTCAAAATAGTTTTATAGAGCATTTGTAGATTGATTTAAATGTTTTGTTATTTATTCTAGCTCGTGGTTATCAAAATTCCCCTGATTTGCGTCTTACATGGCTTGCCAATATGGCTCAGAAACACAGTGAAAGAGGTCAGCATGCAGAAGCAGCAATGTGCATGGTCCATAGCGCAGCATTAGTGTCTGAGTACCTTTATATGTTGGAAGATAGGCCTCACCTTCCTATTGGAGCTGTAACTTTCAGCAAAATATCTCCAAATGTTTTGGAAGAAAGTGCTGGTCAGTGTTAATTGTTTCAGTATAGGAGAATTATAAATAAACCTTTTAGTAATAATTTAGGTTTTGTTTTTATATCGTCTTTACTAAGAAATTATTTTACACCTGAAATAATTCCCCCCCCCCCCCCCCCCCCCAGTTTCGGACGATGTTTTAAGTCCTGATGAGGAAGGCATATGTACCGGGAAATATTTCACTGAAAATGGTTTGGTTGGATTACTTGAACAAGCCAGTTCATCTTTTTATCAGGTAAGCGAATTAATACCTTTTAAACTTTAAATAAATTTAATTGGTTTGTAGGTATCAGGAATCAACAGCAGTTAGCTCACCACTACACTTTTATTGTATTCAAGTATTTGTTTTCAGGCTGGTATGTTCGAGTGCATTAATGAAGTTTACAAGATTTTGATACCAATTGCTGAAGAAAATAGAGATTGGAAAAAGTTAATTAATATTCATTCAAAAGTACATGATGCCTTTTACAAAATGGATCAGTTGGAAGGAAAGAGGATATTTGGCACTTATTTTAGAGTCGGTTTCTATGGTGTTAAGTTTGGGGATTTGGACGGAGAGGAATTTATTTACAAGGAACCAACACTTACCAAATTATCCGAAATATCTCATCGCCTTGAAGTACGTATATTGTTTGGTTTAGATTTCCAGTCACAAGGACACAAGTCAATTTTGAACATAATCTTTCTATTATCACTTTTTTTCCCTTGCCTTATGATTTGATTTACTTCACTATCTGTTTGTTTCATCACACTTCTACATTGTAATTTATTTTCTTATTTACAATATGCAAGTGATATTTTGTTTATCTTTTTAGAATTTCTTCAGCGAACGTTTTGGTGATGAAAATTTTGAAATTATCAAAGACGGCAATAGCGTTGATATGAGCAAATTGAAGCCCGAAAAAGCCTATGTTCAAATTACGTACGTCGAACCCCCATTTTTGACGTCCATGAAAGAAAGCCGAGAGGGTCACAAGTATTTGAAAAAAAAATTATAAGATTTTATTATTTTTAAAAACTGTATATATATTTCTTTCTTTATCTTCCTACAGTTCCCGACATATGGGGGTAGGGTGCACACCATCGCACGGAAAAAGGATAGTTAAGTAGAAGAACAATGACCAATAAGTCCAGAAAGCCAACCCAAAAAAAACCCCACAGCCCCACTCCAAACCCCCCGCTGCCTCATAACCCTCAAAGTCGACACACCAGAGCCCATCATGGCCAATTAATCCACAACACATGAGAGATTAACAGATGCTGACGACAGGACTACATCCACTTTGGATACCTCTCAGCTCACAGTCCAAAGATCATCCCCTGGACCGGGACCGGAGCCATGCCCTCAAAAACCACCCATATGCACATCACAATATATTGCTCCTTCTTCTTTTCCTCGATTAACAACTCTACCGCACTCTTTCTACCTATCAGCCGACCTATTACATGTCATACATTCATCACTCTATCCACACAACTAATTAGGTCTCTCCGGCACTCCGATTAGCATATCCTCCCACAACACAACATCCGAACTCTCCTCACATATACAATCTGCCCTGTGACCAACCGAGCTATCATCCATCCCAATTCCCATACCACACATGACCAAACTATCCTTAAAACTATACACTTCATTTTATTTCGTGCTATTTATATTCAGCCTTTTCTTCACCACATCTCACCCACATTTCTGCGATTTTCTATCTCACACTTAACCACTGCCACGTAAGATTACCTATCTGAAACGATTACACCTTTAGATCTCTATAAGCTCTTATTCCACACCATGTATGTTCGAATGCTATGCATTAACACGGGTAACAAAAATACCCTTATTCAGAACCTTAGATCACTTAAGACCACCAATATTTATATTGCGCAGGCAAACTTCTTACATCATAAATTTGTTACACACTCTGGCGATCAGTCCTTGTTGTTTTCTTTTCATGCCAGAACCATATAGCCCTTCGGTCACTCTCCGACATTCTTTCAAGCCCAAAATACCGAGCATATGTCTTCTGCTACAACACTCGATAAATTGGTTTCAACAGTTCACCTTTTCACGTTTTACCCTATGACAAGGGTATTTGTCGACTGCTCTCCGATTTTTCGGAACTATATGATCCAGAAACACTTTGTTATTTCAACTTGTACGTATCTAGGTCAATCACAATCTCTCCTCCATTCTTGATCATTTCACTGCTAATTCCACCAATACATCTCAGCCATCCATTTTTCATGTTCACCTGTAATTCCATCTTACCTGCTGATTTACCATTCAGCTTTTTCACGTCTACCTATACCTCATCCCTACTAATTTCCTCATCCCCCAAAAAATACCTACTTTTACTTACACCATCAAACCCACTCACATTCACTATCACCTCTTTCATCATTGCCAATAGTTATGCAGATTTTCGAAAGTGTTTCCTCCACGCACTCCAATCACTTCCATTTCATCAGTCACGAAAGAGTACCATTCCCTATTAATTATTCTCTGAACAAAATATATTTACCCGAATTTATAAATGAAATATTCCGGTATTTACTTTTTTCTGAGTTTTGCCGCTGTATTGTTTCCCCGAATTATGAGATAGCATTTATTAATTATTTTATTTTTATTAGTAATGTATTTATTTTTATTATTATTTTGTGTGTGAATCTGAAAGAAAGTTTGAATAGATTAGTAGACAGGTTTGACAGGGTTCGAAAAGAGGGGTTGAAATTAAAATGTGATATCTCGTCTGTAAGGTGGTAATTGGCGGAGGAGAGTCCGCAGTGTGAACTGGAATAATATATTTTGAGTTTAAGATATTTTGAGAGGGTGGGATTCTTATCAGAAGAGTTGTGAGTGGTAGGCAGATGGCTGCTCCAATTAAATCCATGATGAATGCAAAGGAACTAAGTCTCTAGTGCTTTTGTGTTCTAAGCATTGCATTGAGGTATGTTGTTACCGGTGTTTAATGTATAGTAGTGAAACTATGATGTGGAATAATGAGTATAAATCTAAGGTGCATTCTATTCAGATGGATAATCTTATGGGCGTGTTAGGTGTGAGAAGAATTGAGTTAAAATGACAGAATTGAGACTGAATCGTGAGTGGTGGTGAAAGGATGTAAATGAGAGTATTTTAAAGTGGTTTTGGTTATTGGAAAGGATGGATTATGAACTACTAGTTGTTTAACGGGTTGTATAGTGGTGAGTGTGTCGGGATTCGACCGGGTGGGAGACCTTAGAAAAAGTGGATTGAGGTAGTAAAAGACTATCTTAGGAAAGGAACGTGAATTTAGTACGATGGGTATAATAATTAGTTTAATAGGAGTAAATGGCTTGATTTTGTGCGAGGGTATGGCTGTAGGTCTGGCCCGACACTGGCGAGATACCACAATGGGGTCTATCACGGTATGTGAGACTCTAGGGTAGAATTTGCCTGCGACGGGCTTGCACTTAGGGGCATTGGGTGAGGAGGGGCTTTCTTTTTGACTTAGGTTATGTTCTTCTAAACTACTTTGTTTCTGGTACATGATTTTGCACCCGACCCCCAGTCTGTGGGGAGGATGAAATTATTATTATTATTATTATTATTATTATTATTATTATTATTATTATTATTATTATTATTATTATTATTATTATTATTATTATTTTCAAAATCTCTTTCAGAGAGATTTATATTTTCCACTCCGTTTACTCATGATGGAAGAGCTCATGGAGATCTTCATGAACAATACAAAAGGAAGACAATTCTAACAACCCAACATATGTTTCCTTATATAAAGAAGCGAGTTCAAGTTGTTGACAGATATTCGGTGAGTTAAATTAATTGTACTCTCATTTATGTTCAGTTTCTTAAAGTATAAAAACTAAGAAATTATTTATTAACATGTAAATATTGTTATCCACTTAACTTAGATGGAATGTAATATATTTAATATTGAAATAAAATTATTTATTTAATATTTAAATTATAATTTTATTCACTCACCATGCGTCAGTTAACCAAGTAATTATTTACATTATTATTATTTTTTTCGGGGAATTTTGCTCTTACAGTGGGTGTTGACCCCTATCGAGGTTGCTATTGAGGATATTCAGAAAAAAACTATTGAACTTTCAGTAGCCATCAATCAAGACCCTCCTGACCATAAGATACTTCAGATGGTTTTGCAAGTAAGTGCCTGGCATTTAGATTAGGTGGAAATCCATTCATCAGCATACCCCTGGATTCTCCAGAATTGGTTGGGGGAGTGCACAAACCTTGCACCGGAAAATCAAAATAGCGTTAGTATAAAGACAATGAACCTGCAATCGAAATAAAAAGCCCCCACTCCCTCCCCACCCCTCATATCCTTAAGTGCAAGAAAGTCACTAACCATAATGCGCGCCTAAAGCTTCACAAAACACTTCATGACTGTCACTATGCGATATCTCGTCAATATAAGGGTTCTTCCCCTGGACCAAGCCAACAACACACCCCCTCACAAACCCACGCCATTTACTCCTTTTAAGCAAAAAATCTTCAACTATTTTTCTAAATTGACATTCCTCTCCTTCAGGACCCCCCCCCTCGAACGTGATTTAATCCCCTTTCTTTGGTCCCATCGGTGAATTCCAAACATACTCACCTCTGCACATCCGCTAATTAACGACTAATTCAATCCTTTCCATATGAAAAAACCTTCTTGATGCACTCTTATTTATTCTCGCCTTTCTTCAAACCACACAGGCCCTAATAACATGCGCATTTCTCATCTATTATCCAATTCTCACCCATTAACATGCCCATAAGTTATCATCATGAAGACAGCATCTTAGATCTATAAATAATAGATCTTATACACTATAGATTCGTTGCTTTACATCAACACCGCGGTCTCAACATACTCTCTTGCAGAACTCTTAGCGCACTCCTCAAGACTTAGTCTCCTTGCATTCACCAAAGATTTAATTTGCACCAGCCTCCTTCCTTCCTTCACATAAAACTTTCCTACTACAACTCTGCATCTATCCGTTCCCTTTTTATTCAACATATAGCCTTGAATATTTAAACTCAGATACTTGTTCTTACAGTTGACTATCATCCAAATGATTTCACTCTGTGGACTCTCCTCACTTAACCACCATACTTACCCTTTTCTACAGTTTACTTTCAGCCTCTCCTATTTTAACACATCCTTCAATCTTTCTTCAAGAATTTACCACACAAAGGTAAATCATCGCGTGCAATAAGTAGGGCCTCTCCATTCTCTAATTTCTCCATCAGTCTCACGCCCCTCCGCCTGCCACCACTTATCTAAAATTCTTTCATCCATCAGCTCATCCATATACAAATTGAGAGACATCACACATCCCTGCCTCACTCTACTATTAATATTAAACCATTTACTCTCCACCCCATTTATTCTTACACACACACTCAATATCACACATATCGTGATTCTGATTGCATTCAGAAGCCTACACCACCACCATATATCATAACACTTCCACATAGCTTTCTCTATTAATCCAGTCAGGCACCTATTGCAAATACATGAAACCTAAATGCAGTTTGTTTTTTGTTTTCTCTCATTTTCTAACTCATTTTCTTACAATGAGAAAGATATTGATCATTCACAATCCTTATACACTTCTAAATGTACTGTGTTCTTCAATAATCAGCCCTTCAGATCACTCAAACGCATTCTTTCAACCAAATTTACCAGCATAGTCTTTCCTCCAACACTCAATAACTAATTCCTTTATAGTTTATACACTCATCATCGATGCCAACGTTATGCAGATTTTCGAAATGCTCCTTCTACACTCCTCAAGTCCATCTCATCAATCTCGAAAGTGCCCTCCCTATTCATTATTCTACTAAGATACCCCCTTGCGCTCTTTCTTAACCTTTCAAACTTCATACATTCAACCTTGCCTTTTTTTCCCTCTTGCATCACCTCTTCATTCCACCATTCACACATTAAAACAAATTTTATTTTTTTTTTACCTTTTTTTTTCCCTTACAAACCCCCCCAACCCCAACCCCCCACCCCCTCTCCATTCTTTCTGCACTATTAACAAACGCTTCTTTCATTTGCGTCCAGATTTGCTCAGTTTCTTCTTGTTCACAGTCAAGTGACTTATTTGCAAGTACTCTCAGTCTTTTCTTGTAACCATGCTCATTTAAACTTCTCATTCCTAATTGTCCACACTTCCACCCTTTTCTCTTTCCTCTACCTCCATGCCCTCACTAACTTAATTTCACATAAGAAAACATAATGATCTGTTATTCCCATCCCCAACCACCCTTCACTGATTTAGCATTCATCACATACTTCAACATCTTAACCAACACAAAATCAATCATAATCTACACCTCGACACCATCTCTACCTACATCAATTCTCGTGTAGTTAAGGATAGTCTTGTGTTCAAAAAATTTATTACTTACACACACACCTCTTTCCTGACTGAAATTATTTGCCATTCTCATTTTCTCCCGCAACCCCAAATGCATCTGTTATACCATCCCTTTTTCTATTACCTATCCAACCATTCAAGTACCCAACACAATCATTCTGAAGCAACCACTCACCCTATACAAAACATCATACAGATTGTTCCAGAAAGTCTCGCTCTCCTCAACACCAGCCCCAGTTGAACTATATACTACAACCACACATACCTTAACCTTCTCTAACTTAAATTTAACTATTAGTATTCTAGTACTCGCACAAACAAAATCCACCATAACTCTGTACGACGTCAATCATCAGAATCGCAACTCCTTCTCTCCCCCTTTCATTTCTTCAGGTCCCCTCACCACTTTCATCTGTTTCATTCACAGCAAGCAGATTAAATTTCCCCTTTCTAAATACTTCCACCACCACCTCTCTCTCTCTCTCTCCTATTCTCCTCGCCATTTATTCATCCAACATTCCATGTACCCAGACGTTTCATAACTTTTGCTGAAAGATAAATGTCGTATTTACGTCATGACTTGGTCTGAAGCATGCATAAGGTCTCTGGGGTATAAATATGGTAGTATAACCCCAAACCCATACCATTTTTTAATTTCCTCTACATCAGTAGTAGTAACTAATTTGAAATTGTTTTTCTCTATCCATTAAAAATGATGCCCTGCCATACAGAGATATCATAAATAATAATAATAATAATAAGTAATTGTTATTACATATTATCATTATTAATATTATTATTATTATTATTATTACATATTATTATTATTATATTATTATATTACTTTATTATTATTATTATTATTATTATATTATTACCCGCCTTCTCCCAGAAGACTGGGCTTATGTGCTGCATGCACTGAAAGAAAAGTAGTAGAAGAATATGACGCAAGTCGAAAAGAAAGGTTCCCCCCCCCTCCTTCTATTAGTGAGAATTTGCCGCAGTCAGAAAATCCCCTAGAGTTTTCTGCCGGGATCGACGAATCACTCAGGCATCTCATCATTGTAATGCCCATCCCCAGGCTCAGGTGGGCCACAACCATACCCTCACAAAACCCCTGCCATTCACTCCTATTATATCCTTCTGCCTCTGTCAAACTCATTCCTCTCCTCCAGGCATTCCTTACAGACTCAATCCACATTTTTTTTCTGGTCTCCCAGCCGGTCGGTTCCCAGCACACTCACCACTATACATCTGCTTAACCAGCTGACTACCATCCTTCCTACATGACCAAACCATCTCAATGTAATTTTCATTTATTCTCATTTACTTCTTCTTCACACCACACAACTTTCTAATGCGTTTATTCATCATTTTATCAATTCTTTCCTGCCAAACCTAACACGCCCATAAGATTGTCCGTCTGAACATATTGTAGTATTTTTATTCATACCTTTGTCTGCACCATAGTTGCCATTATACATCAACACAGAGCAGAATATACCTCATGGGATCCTAGCGCACTCAAGACGTAGTCTTTTTACATCCACCAAGTTTAATTGCTCCCGTCACCATCCTACTATTCACAACTTTCCTACTACACTCTGCATAATTCGTTCCCTTTTCATCCAACATCATATATCCTAAGGTATTTAATCTCAGACGCTGTTAAATAGTCATCCAGTATAACAACAACAAGGATCATCCTGACAACCATAACCTGGTTTCATTCATGCCTACTCGCCAAACCTCCTTTTACACACACTGCCAAATCCTTCTACAACTCTCTTCAGATTCGCCCCACAAAACCAAATCATCCTCATATATTATTATTGCTTGACCGGTCTTCGAGAAACCCTTTAGTCTCTACCATTTGTCCAGATACTCCTCTGTTTTTTGGTGTAGGGTAGCAACTGTTTCATTTGTTAGTCCTTCCTTATGTGTTTTCAGAACGAAACTAAATAGGAAGCTAAACACGCAGCTACAAAGTATCACCAAATGTACAATACCTTCCTCCTGACTTGGACTGGGACACCTTCCTGCTTCTGATTTTTATATCCATTCGTCGCGGTTTCCGTTCTTGCTGGCAGGCTTGTTGGTCGAGATAATCGTGGCGCCAAACTCCTGTACAGTCAAACCCCTCATTGGCCACTGGTCCTTGAGGTGGTCCCACTGATAGCGAATAGACATACCATCACCTATAGTTTTCTATGTCGCAGGATGGAAAATCCTATCTTGCCCGTTTTATGCCTGAGTTGCCGCCTTTCAATTTTTCCTGTGTTTGTGGGTTGCGATGCCCTTTTCTGCCTCTGACCCACATTCTTCCCAGTTTGCATCCTGTTCTGTCCCAGCATCGCCTGCACGTATCCTCTGAATCCCTCCATTAAAGTGACAGCTATTTTGCCTTCCTGTGTGATTTAAACATCCTCTATAAGATTTAGTTCTCTCAGCGCGATTTTTATGTCGTTTTGCTAGGGACTTCCCTGTTGTTGGTTTGCTGACACGGTATAGCCGCATACCTGTGTGTCAGTCCCTCACAAACACTGAATCATGTTTTATTTATTATTATTATTATTATTATTATTACATATTATTATTAATATTATAGTTGTTGCTTATTATTATTATTATGAACGCCTCGTGGCGCAGGAGGTTGAGTCGCCGCCTCTCATACGAGAGGACGCGGGTTCAAATCCTCCGCGTAGCAGTTGGAGTTTTATCTACCTGGGGGCAAAAATTAAAACTGACTGTGAACATGTTGGTGGTGCTGGTTTGAGATTCGGCCTTGAAGTTCGATTTCCTGTAGTCCCCCCGTGTTACCCCCTGCATAGGGGATAAAGCACGTTAAAAGGTAGTTTTTATGATTATTATTATTATTATTATTATTATTATTATTATTATTTATTATATATTATTATTATTATATTATTATTTATTTTGGTAAAAATCAAAATAAATCTTAATTGTTTATAGACCCTTATTATGGTATTATTATTATTATTATTATTATTATTATTATTATGTGCACATATTCCTTTCTGAATAATCTTTGCGTTCGTGAATAATCCTTAGTGATGTTATTTTATATCTGGGAAACCAATTCTTTATATATGTACAATACCCAGTCACTATACGAATATATGCTCATCTCAATGAATGATATGAGGCCTCAATTTCCTCCATTGTCACCATATTAATTTTAATTAAGCATGCTGTAAATTAGGACTTTCTCATTGCAGAATATTCACTTCCTAATTTATTTATTTTTTAAATAAATCTTCCTAGCTTATTAGTAATTTTTAACTGGTTTCTTTTATTCGAATATTTTATACGTCTTCTTAAGAACTTATAGAAAAAAATTTGAGCACCTTGGAATTTTCTGAAACAAACGCATTTAGTTAATTTATTAATGCACTAATTATTTATTATTATTATGATTATTATTATTATTATTATTATTATTATTATTATTATTATTATTATTATTATTATTATTATTATTATTATTATTATTATTATTATTATTATTATTATTATTATTAAAATGGCATAGGATAACTAAGAGATTATTTTTTGTCATTTTTATCTATGTTGTGGACTTTATAATTTTTTTTTTGTCCGAGTTTAAAAATATATTCTTTCCAAAGGGATGTATTGGTACAACTGTTAACCAAGGACCGATGGAAGTTGCCCATGTGTTTTTAAGCGATTTGAGCGATGGTAGAAAAGCACCGGATAAGCTTCAAAATAAACTTCGACTCTGTTTTAAGAATTTTTCTCGCAGGTCAGATATTAAACATTATATAAATTTTATTCTCATTATGAGGTTTAATTAAATGTAAATTTTGCATAATGTTAATTTAGAGTTACAGTGTATTTTATCGAGGATTTAATTTATCTTTCGTTATTCAGTTGTTGAAATTTTAGGAGCGAAATATAGATCTAAAAATATAGGTTTTGCTCAGAAATTCTTGTTCTTTTGATTATAAGATCAATGATTAAAGTTTTGACTTTTAATAGAAGTTTGATAAAATTATTATTGTTTTTCTATACTTAACAGGTGTTTTGAAGCGTTGAAAAAGAATAAAAGTCTTATTGGACCTGAAATGCGAGCTTATCAAAAGGAACTTGAAATGAACTACCACCGATTTACTGACAGATTGAATCCTATGATATCTCCTCATAATCAGTCCAGGCCTTCAAGGTAAAACCGTTGATACCCTGTATTTTTTCTCTCATTGAAACAAGATGTTAGGATATTGAAAATATAGTTCTAAGATAATAAATGAGAATACATTAATATATTTTCGTGTTTGTGATAGGAAAAAGACATATCTGCTTTATATCTAATAATAATTAACGAGAAAAAATATGTTTTAGTTTTTCTCCCAATTATTGGATAATAATTAACCTCTTCTGCACGATATTTGGATTTTATTCATGAGAGTCTCGCGCCTTATGTTACGATTTTTTATTTTAACTTACTAACTTAATTTAACCTTAAGTTTTTAAACTTTTTAATTTATTTTTCTTACAGTTTATTGTTAAAAGTAAAAACCTCATTCGGAATATGAATTTTTCTCTCTCATTTTTCTTAAATTGAGATTAAAATTTTTATTATAAATTAAAATGTTACTATATATTTTATTTAATTTATTTATTTTTTATTTAATTATTTATTATTATTATTATTATTATTATTATTATTATTATTATTATTATTATTATTATTATTATTTTTGGGTTGAATTGCCTATAAATGCACATGGAATAATGGTTTAAGCAATTTTCATTTTAATGTTGATTGAATGAGATGCTCAACGGAAATTTACTAGAAATAATCCACCATGGACCCAGTCAGTCAATCTGATCGAAGATTTGAGAGCTTTTCAAAAAAAAATCTTGTTATGGCCGGTTATTACTTAAGATGTTAAAACCATATGGAAAATGTCTCCATGTGTTAGGTCATGTGATTAGATATAATTCTAATTTATTTTTCATCGTCCATCCTTAAAGAGCCAATAGTAATTATAATATCTAACGCTTTCATTCTAGCATATTAGAGGGACCTCGTTTTTATCTTGAACACGTGAAAGATATTTAGAACCATTATTTATTTGGTTTGTACATTCTGGGTTTCAAATTGTGTAGCCTTTTGATATGCCTATACACAATCATAAACATTTAAACTAGATTATATAGTCATCTTGAAATCACTCATTTCGTCTTAAAATTTTCTTCCTTGATGGTGTTTCATCAGATTACCCCTTTAATTGTCAAAGTGAGGCTTGTATCTAGTTAACGTCACTGTCAAGTTGCCACTCCATGTTCACTTCGTCCTCTTCGAACACTTTACCCTTAAACCCCCAAGGCTATTATGTCCCCTTTTTTTTCTCTTCTCATAGTGTGTTTGTCTCAAATATCTTCTTATTCTGAATTATTTTGCTAGGCATTGTTCTTCAGTTGATTCTATTCTATACTTTCTCAATAGATCCCTTTTCATCTTAACTTTTTTTCTTTCTTCCTTGTGATTCTGTAATCATCCTTGATCTCAACGTCGTCTTCTCCCTTTTGTGTTTGCCCTTGGTCAGTAAATAATTTTTTATCTACCGGTAGAGTAGTAGTTTGATTGTACCTTTACTTAACCACTTTTAAATATAAAAATAGACAATGCGAAATATGTGCTTAACTTCGTGTTCACTAAATTGGACATGGATTGGTCTTCCCCACCTGTCAATTAATATTACACATTTTTGCCATATTTTTAGCGAGTTTTGAGATCTTCTACCATTCTGGTACCACACAGATTGTTTATTATTATTATATTTTATTATTATTAATTCATTGATTATTATTATTATTATTATTATTATTATTATTATTATTATTATTATTATTATTATTAATACAGCGTTGTCAGTCTTCCCGTTATCAAAATTCAGGAAGAAGTGTAAAGAAGGGTATGAAACTTTCTAGCATGCCTATATTCGAAGTTTCTTTTCCTTACACCTTTTTATTTAAAACAAATAAAAAAGAATTAGTTTTAATTCGTAATTACGCACGTGTGATTAAGCTTATGTTTACACATTATTTCTTGAGTTAATTTTCCCCTTTTGTAATAGACTAGTATTTTAAGAGGTCGTTTTGTAATAGAAATCGAGATTTTTTAAAGAGTTATGTAGATCAATAATCTCCTCTATGTAATTGCTTGAAAGGTATGTGATTTAAAGGTATTTTTCATTATTATTATTATTTTATTATTATTATTACTTATTATTATTATTATTATTATTATTATTATTATTATTATTATTATTATTCATTATTGTATTAATTGTTATTATTATTCAAAGACTCGCTCAAAAAAGCCATTAGAGTAAGAAGATCTGTAGGAAGATGGGAAGGCGAAGTAAAAGTAATATATATACGTTTCTCAAATTGCGATTTGAAAAAGAGTTTGAGAAATTGCTTATTGTTTTACGCATTGATGATGCATTTTGAGTCATTACAATTAAAAGGTATATGAGTGCCGGAGGGTGGTTTTTGGGGGGAGAGTGCGGTTCCGACTCTGCTCCTTAATTTTAAATCATATAATTTGTAATTTGAACTGTAAAAAAGAAATGTTGTAATTTGATGAAGGAAGAAATATGAATTGTTTGCTTTCCCAATTTCATTTTCAATATAAATATATTTTGTGACAGCGTCTTTTAATATAATATAATGGAGTTTAACCTATAAGCAACAAGACGTGTTTGCTATAGAAAGTTATAGAAATTTATGCATAAAAAAAAAATATTTACGTAAAACTTCTGCTGGAATATATATCTTTATTTTTCTCCATTTTTGATTAGTTAAAACATATTTCTGGCGTTGACATTGTGGGACTTCTGTACGCTTCTTCTCTCTTCCAGGTATTATTATTATTATTATTTTATTATTATTATTATTATTATTATTATTATTATTATTATTATTATTATTATTATTATTATTATTATTATTATTATTTGGTTTTGAAAACAGTATATTCTTTGAATCCGAATATTCATTTGGAGGGAGTTCGAGCTCAATTGCCACTTTGGTTTCTGAAAAAGAGATAAACCGAATCCTTTCTGATTCGAGTTTCAATTCTAATTCTAATAGCGAAGAATCAGATGATGATGATGAATCGGGCTCAGAAGTTTGACAAGTCACGTAAAAATAAGTAAAGCCAAAAATAATTTAAATTATATACCAATTTGAGCTTTTATTTGCTATTTTACATACATAATGGCATATGCAAAAAAAGAATTTTACTTCGATTCACTGCGTAAAATATATAGCTCATATATATATATATATATATATATAATATATATATTATAATATATATATATATATATAAAATATTTTTATATATTATATATTATAAAAAATATACATATATTATATATATATATATATATATATATATTATATATATATATATATATATATATATATATATATATATATATTAAACAAGAACATAAAGTGGGAAGGTAAAGATTACTGCCTTCTCCGGATTGAACCACCGCAT
>JABUQX010051360.1:12500-17500 GCA_015478945.1 Trachelipus rathkii | reverse complement strand
CTCAGTTGGGCACTTTCCAAGACTCTCACTACTATACAACAGCTTAACCAATCTACTACCATCCATCCTTTCCAAATGACCAACCACTTTAATACTTACTTATTCTCTCATTTACACCTTTCGTCACACCACACAACTCTCTAATACGTTTATTCTTCATTTTATTACTTCTCACACCTAACATGCCCCTAAGATAATCCATCGGAATAGAGTACACCTTTGAAAATACCTCTTACCCATACCATAATTTCACTACTTTGCATTAACACTGGTAGCAATATACCTTCATTTAGAACACTCAAGATAAGAACCATCAACCATTTACTTACACCACACACCTTCCTACTACTCACAACTTTCCTACTACACTCAGCATAATCCATTCCCTTTTCATCCAAAATATAGCCTAAATATTTAAACTTAGATGCTTGTTCCAGATACCTCCCATCCAACATGATTTCACATTGCGGACTCTCCCCACCTACCACTATCACTTGCTCTTTTCTACATTTACTTTAAAACTTTTGCATACCCAGCAAAACCTCTCTACCAATTTTCTCAAACTTTCTTCAGATTCACCACAAAAAAACATCATCTGCGTACAATAAGTAAGATACCCTCCGCTCTCTACCATTCTCCATCAGTCTAACGCCTTACCCTGCCACCCCTACCTTAAATTCTTTCATCACCCCATCCATGTACAAGTTGAATAGCCTCACCCCGTTATTAATATTAAACCATTCAATCTTCACTCCATTTATTCTTACACAGGGCTACACTATCGACATACATACTTATGATTCTATTCAGAAGCCTACCATTAACACCTGCCATAGAGCTTCCATATTAATCCTATCATACTGTTGCAAGTCCATAAAACCTACGTGCAGTTTGTTTTTCTCTTATTTTCTATCTTTTTTTTCTTTTCTTTTTTGTGTGTAGAAGTGCAATACCTTTAAATCTTTAATTTGAATTATTAGTATATTTATATATTATTTTTACTATTGGTATACATTGATTATTAAAAATATATATATATATGTTTGATGTCATAAAGGTATCGTAAAACGATTTAAATTTTACTCATTATATTATTTGTAAGTTTGACCTTTTCTTTTCTTTTTTTTTTTTCATGTTAAATATTTTTGGGGGATAAAAACCTAAAGGTTGGATCAAAATCTTTTATTTCTTTTTAAGATTTAAATTTTGTTATTATGAATTTGTTTTTGTATTCGTTCATTCCGTTGTTGTTCTTTTTTTGAATTGTAATGAAATTTGACTTACATATTATAAATGTGAACAAAGCCTAAGAAATTACTGCCTTATTTTTTTAAAAAATTGTAATTAATCACTAATTATAATAAGTTTTATACTTCATATAGTGTGTAAGGTTTTTAATAATACTCCTGCAGTTTGAATTAGAACTATTACAGTAGTAGTCAATTGTTCATAAATCTCATTTAGGAAGGACTCTGCTGAGTTGTCACTTCTACTCTGTATACTCATCAGTGGACCAGAATTTAAAACACAACAGCTCCTAAACTATTATCTTAGTATTTGCAATTGATTAACCCAATATAGATTATAGTGTTTTTATTATTATTATTATTATTATTATTATTATTATTATTATTATTATTATTATTATTATTATTATTATTATTATTATTATTATTATTCCTGAGAACAGGAAAGATTGAATGATGTTTCTAGTCTCTCTATTTCTTCTTAAACTTGCCAGTCGTTGGACCTAAATGATTAGCCAGCATTTTTTTGTAACTAATAATAATTATTATTTTTATTAAGAAATTTTTTTTTTTATAAATGTCACGAAAAGACATGTACTTAAATTTTTGTTTAAAATTAATTCAATACTGTGATTTTATTTCTTATTTTGAACTTAATATTAAATTATAATAAAAAAAAAGTCGTTGTTTTATTTAGTTCATCTTATTGCTATCTTGACATATATTATTGGAAATGAGGTATCCGACTTACTTAAACAATTATTTATTAATAACTTAGTAACTTTTCTCCAATTACAAGAATTAAGAGTCTAATAAAAATTTTCTTATAACATAGATTTAAAGTTAAACGAAATAAAATAGCGTAAACAAATGTTGTTACTTGCCATAAACACTTTTTTAAAAGCCTATAAAATAATTTTTGGGACTTGGGACGTAGTTCCAAGATATTAACTTGGAGGGGTGTCTTTAAGTAACAGTTTTTAAATAAATTAAAGAGGTAGTTATTTAACCTTATGCCTTTGTTAAAATAGTTATTTCTAACCGTCGTGGCTCAGTCGGTAGAGCGAGAGTCTCATGGCAGGGCCCCGGGTTCGATCACTAGTTCGGATCCTAGGTAGAAAGTACCTAGAGAAGTTCCCCTCCTAGAATAGGGCTATGCCCGGGAGGTGTAAACTTTAAAGAAAAAAAAAAAAACGAATTTCAAAACTAAAATAAAATCATACTTAGACGCAAGCCATTCAAACAGTTTTAAATTAAGGCGGTTAATTTGTAATAACAGTAAAAGGACGTAGCAGAAAAGATCCGTTAATAAAATTTAAGGAAATGGGCTACACGCTTACCAAAGAATATTGATCAAAATTTCTGCCCTCAAAGGTCAAGATAAGCCTGGCCCTACTTATTAAAATAGAATCAAATTTCAACTAACATTTTAACTGGAAAGATTTTATTAACTACGGCCATAACTAACTAAAATGGTAAAATAATACTTATCAACGCGTGATTGAGTTAAAATTTAAATTATTTAACATATAATTATACTCTTGGTTTCAAAAAGGCAAAAATTTAATTATAAAAGTAAACTAGAGAGTTTGTAACATGGCTTGTAGATAATTTTAATGAGATATCAACACGAGTGTTGCCGATTTTTTAGTGAATTACCATCCAAAATTCTCGGGTTTGTAAACATTTTAAAATCCATAGTTCAATCAAAAATAGCTCATCGCAAAAGAGAAACGTTTAATACAGAAATGAATATTTCTAATAATAATTCCGAAAAATTGGTAAAATCTGTTAAGAATTATATAACATGAGTGTTGCTTAAGTGAATATTTTCTAAGAATTTTGCCGAGCTTTTAAAACACTTCCTTGGATTACTAGTGCAGTTTATAGCATTTTAAATTAACATTTATTTCGATATTTAATTAAAGCTTGCATGTAATAACCTCTTCTTTACATTTCGTATACATTATATACAATTTAACTAATATATTCTTCGTTATCTGCTTTAAAAGCATGTATTTACCAAGGATAATAATCCAGGAATTACAATATTTTCCAAATAGAAAAAATAATTTTATTCTTTGTTAGTAAAGTGCTGTAGAATATCTTGAAGAAATGTTCTTCCGTACCTTCTTGTTTTAGAATTTGTAATTAGGCGATTTATACCTGAACTGCTCGAAGCATAAGTAGTAAGCCATTCGACTTGAAATAATATTTTTAAGGAAATAAAAGGCTTTAATTAAGATTGAAATAAAAAAAATCATCAGTTTAATGACATTGATATAAATATCCGCAAAGGCGTAACATTTCTTTGGTGTTAGACATTAATTTATATACTATCCCCTTTAATATATATATATATAATATATATATATATATATATACTATCACATTCTATATATATATATATATATATATATATATATATATATATATATATATATATATATATATATATATATATATATATATATATATTGGTAACTTTTATTACATATAACAATAATATAGCTAAATAAAAAGTATTCTATATATAGTAAGAAATTATTATTTACAAGTTATGAATCGAGTCTATCTTTATCATAAATAAATAATTATAATTAAACAACTAAAAAATATTTATTAAAAGCGTAATGAAAGACAGTCACATACATACACAGGATAACCCATTAGCTTCTCTAGCTCCAATAAATAATCCAAGAAAGAAGATGGATGCTTATAATAAATTTTCTAGTAATATGAAGAAAAATGATAATAAAAAGACCCAAATTTCCTTTGTTGAGTAAAACATTTTTTTGTAATAAAGATGAAACATAAGCTGCTCTATTAACAGAATCTTCCTTAGCTTTGCAAATGAAACTGGACATAAATTAATAAATATTCTCAGGTGGGTAAAATAGTCTACTACTTCTAAAATTAAAACAAAGGACAATTCTGAATAAATGAAAACAAGGCTAGAAATTAATGATACAAAGTTGGTAACTGATTTAGCCCTCGCAGTTGTGAGCTAAATATTTAACAACCAGTTTTCTTCTTTACCACAAGAGTTAACCGGCTTGCTATCCTAAAAACTTTAAACAAACGGTTTGCATGAACCAGCTTTCAGCTTACCATTTGACCATGACTCGATATACCAGTTGCATAATTGAGAACTCTTAAATCCAAAGAACCTCCAGTGGACTAAAGCCTATTTTAAGAAAATTCATTCAACAAATATGAAATATCTCGCACATATCTACAAATTAAAAAGCATAATGAAGACGAAAGGATATTAAACACATTTTAAAAAGTTTCAGGCGAACTATAAGCTTTAAGAGTAATATTCAATTCAATTTAAAACACATTGTCAAATTTTGCTAGCTACAGTGCGACAAAACTTTTCAACATGTCATCATTCTTCACTTATCAATTTTAAATGCGTATTTTGTTTCGTTTTAGAAGCATAAAATACTGTATACTCTTCATAATCTTATGAGAAGGAATGGTAAAACTTGAGTATGTTCCAGTTTTTTTAATTTAATGATTTTTAAATATAATTACGACTGTTAATGGTCATAAGAGACTTAAGAGAATTGGACGTTCCTGCAATATATATTATATATATATATATTATATGTATATATATAATATATATATATATAACATAATAATATAATTATATATAGTATTAATTATATATATATAGATATATATAATATATACATATATTATATATATAATAGATATAATATATATATATTATATATATATATA
>JABUQX010051360.1:0-7500 GCA_015478945.1 Trachelipus rathkii | reverse complement strand
TTTTGATCTCTTTACCAGCAAAATGATTTGATAACTTTACCTTCGTTTATATGTGAGCTTGGATGAACACTCATTAAGCCAGTTCTGCAAGATTTTCTTCTCATGTAGGATTGAAAAAGTTTGCTTTGTGCTACAAGTGTCTGAAATATTGTTTTTGGATTTCACATTTGAGTGAGGTAAATGCTAAAAAATCCTTTACAATCTAAATATGACTGCACATATCAAATCTTATTTCCAAAAAAAATATCAGAATTTGGATAGATGTCGATGGAATAAAAGTAACTTTATTTAAGATTAGCGGGTATGGATCTTTGATTTCGCGACTTGCTCTTCGTAACTGGTTTGAAAAAATCATCATTGCTCTATATTTTAATTATTTAATATATTTTTATGTCTTTATATTGATTCTGACACGCTGCATTCTCATACTTCATAATTCAGAAGCAGAAGTTCGGTTGCAATTCCAAAATGTTTAAAAATGTCTTTGATGTTAGCTTGAAAACCCTTCTAACAAAACATTCACATTTCCCAATATGATTAGAGCAAGTTGTTGTCACTATATGGAGATCCATGTAATACATATGAAAGAGTGTTTGAGGAATAAAGTTAAAGACATTAATAAATAAAACTTATAGCAAATTTTCTTTTGCTTTTTAAAAGAGGACAACGAAAAGATCTTTTTTTTATAAAAGGTTAATATCTGGATCCATTGAAGCTCTCTTAAGCTTAAACAATGCTTTAAAAATTCATTAGGTGCGTTAAACATCCATCGAAATTCCCACCTTTTACCTTGTGTCGACATTCGTGGAGTTTGTCCCATTGTGTGTCTGGGAAAATCTTTTTCTTTTTTTCTTTTAAATAGTAGTCGCCTTGCAATCTAAAATAGCATATAGTTGCATTCGATGTCCCATAAAGTTTTTAATGGTTGTACTTCACATGATGTGAACAGCAATGAACATTTCTAACGCCGCTCGATATTTTCGACAGCTTAAACACCGTCTGAAAACATTTCTTCGATTCTTTTACACCGATCATATCGTTGTCCAGATCAGAAGTTAATATTATATCAAAGTTCGTAGTATTACCTCAGATAGAGATAAAGAAAACAAAGATCCAGTTAGAGGCAACATGGACCTATCGATACTGTCCCAGTCAACTAAATATTATTCAAATACATGCCCATGCGACAAAAACAACCTACACCACACCCTAAGGCCTGTCAATTTCCTTAACAAAGGTCCATATAATATATACGCCAACTACTACCAAAAGGTAAAATCTTAGCTAAGGTTCATGCTAAACACAATACAAGCTTTAATAAGTTTATTGTGATACGGGTAGCTACAACATGCGGTTTACCTTTTTTTTTTAATGTAAAAACTTTGTTACCTAACTAAAAACCCCGCCACTTTGGCTACGTCAAAATATACTATATGATGCACAAAACAATCCATATACCTATCAATCTTTTCTTTAATGTTGCAAGTGAGTCACACTTAACAACCTCCTGCGGAAACATTCAAAATTTTAAAACACTATTACAGAATGAATCAAGGTTACACGTCTTCCTACATTTCTTATTGTGTCCCCCAGAAAAACTGTTCGTGGTAATTATTTTATAGACTCATGTTCCCTAGGACTGGGAGAATTTGAAGGGGACATAAATGGCATATGCGGACTGATTCTGGGCATGTGGAGCAAGAGAGAGAGGTGATTCGAGAGGTGTGGAGTTGTTTGCGGGGAGGGAGTTGGAGAAGCAGGGATGAAGGATGGAACATACAGAGACAGGAAATATTACGAGTAACGACGGAAATGAGGAGGGGAATGAGAATGATGTGAGAGAGGAGGAGGTGAAGGCGGTAAATACCTGCAATTATCTCGGAGGGTTGTTTTCACACAGGAATGGAGGAAGGTGACAGCGAATATACATTCCGTGACACGCTATGCCCAAGATATGGGATATATAGTCCAGTCACATGCATTCGGATTAAATAGAACAGCTTCCAGCCCCACTCGCAACTATATCTCCTCGAGAAAGGCACTTAGCAAATCCTCCGGAGTATGTTCACCCACAAGATAATAAATAAAAATGATTTTTAACGCATACTGTAAATCCACTCCACAATTACCCTTTCTTGTCACCTCTCTCATGAAAAGTGTGCAGTGAACACTCCGACTAACTATAAAATCGAGAAAGTGTAGCAGTATAGAGCAATAAAGAAGCTAAACAAGACGTTGTCGGTGATGCAGCAAATTCATTAAGAACAAGTCCATTTGATTGCGAAAACGAAAGCAAATAGTAGACGCATGAATCCAAGAAATATGAACTTTATTCACGACGTATAATCAATAAACAGATGTGAAAGACAAGAGCTAGATCTCGCGCAAAAATAGGACTCGTGAGTGCACTTCAACCAGATGAAGAATAATGAACGGGTATTATCTGTGCGTGATGTGAGAAGTGAGCTAGCGATTGAGAATGCCTCGACACGCAGCATCGAGAAAATATGACCCAGAGGGCAGTATAACCGAGCGGAAAAACAAGACATAGGAACGAGATGGCGTGATCTAGCGTGAGGTATCTCCTCTGATGTGAATATGGTCAGCTCTAGCAATGTACAAATGGATGATAAGACAGCATACATCGAGAAGATGGCACACGCTCGCACGAGTTTACCAACCGGTAACGTTCTAGGCTGTAAGATGCCTTGGCGCGAGCTAATGACAGGCAGTGTAACTATGCTTTTTGGAGAGAATCACAGACTATAGCAAAGAATAGTATAATACATAACATAATCTAATATATAAAACACTAACTAAATATTAAAAATATCAACAAAACACATTGCATTTATAAAATACCATGTCTATTTACATTTACAACACCAATAATTTCAATAAAGTGACAGTGAGCCTATAAAACTGGGCAAGTGTGTGTGAAATATTCAATAATTAAGTCTTCAATAAATTATTTCAATAATGATTTAATAAGTAACACAATAACTACAACTAACTTATTTACTATATATAATAATTTATCTCATTCCACCCTATAACTTAGGGTTCTAGAGTTTAAAAGTTTCCTCTTATACTTTTAATAAAATAATAGTGTTCTGTATTAGACTAATATAAGGCTGAATAGCTCGTATTCTATATACTCTAAATTGATTGTTAATGTCTTCTCCTTTAGTTAATATATATTTAAAATGTAATTTGATGTAAAGTATATAGTATATATATATATTATATATATATATATAATATGTATATTATATAATATATATATATATATTAATAATAATATATTATTATATTGTATATATATTATATATATTATAATATATAGATATATATATTATTAATTTTATTAATTATAATATATTATATAGGATATTATATATATATATACTATATGCAAATGTGCGAATATCTACTAGTTTTTAAATAAAATGTTATACCTTATATAGAATATTAATTTAAGCGATATAATGTTGGCCATCGGAATTTCATATATGTAATCCTCCCAACCCTTCCAATTCATATGACGTAATTAAATACTCAAACCTATGTTAGTATATATACTATATTTAACTATAGATAAATATATATATAATATATTATAGATATATATTTATATATTATATATATTAATATTATGGAACAACAGCACACTTTCAACTAAGAAATAATCTTACACCAATACAAAATATGTTTTCCTCTATTCTTATATTAATTAAATAATCATTATATATATATATAATTATACTCTTAATTGCCATATTTAAATCTATATTATATTATATTATTATTATATTAATTAAAAATTTATTAATTATTATAGAGATATATTCTTTAAGCATCAAAAAATTTTAGTATAATAAACTTAATAATTTAACTCATTTATTTAGAGTGTCTACGGATTAATATATATATATTAATTATATTATTATTATTAATATATATATGTATTATATAATTATATATATATATATATATATATATTATTATTATATATATATATATAATATAATTTATATATTAATATTATATATATATTAATTATATATATATATCATATATATATATATATATATATATATATTAATATATATATATAGGTATTATTGTGAATTTTAAAGTTTTGTGCATACCAGTAAATGAAGTTACGTTTCATAGTTTTCACGATGACTTTATGATGTCGTTGTATTTTCCTTTTCTATAGTATATAGAAACATATAATATTGGCCTAGTTCCGTAATCCAATGTGATAGCGTTATTGGTAAAACTACTTACTATATCTATTAGGTGTTCAATAACACTAACTATAAAATAACATATATCATCTAACTTAATATTGATATGTATTAGTTTCTTTAAAAATAATAGTATATATATAATAGCTCTGCCAGGTTCTCTTACATATTCCTCTTATTTGGTGATCTAGATTTTATAATGCTCGAAGATCAGGAAAAAGCGCTCCACTCTACTTGCTAGTTGTAAGTATAATATATTATATATAATTATATGTAGTGATAGGGACCGATTTCCCAAATTTCCAGCGTCACCTCGGGCCCGATTCCCTTCAGGCATTACTTCGCTCCAATATTGACCTCTTGTTCCTCATAACTCGCCGATTCCCAGTATTATAACCTGTATTTTTCAACTTCTCTTCAGTGCCAGCAAAGAAATTTAATTTATAATGTTATGGAATATTGATGTACAAGGATATTAAATAGACCTAGGACTCTTTTCTTGTAAACCAAGGCGTAACCTTTATCCGACTAAAGTGCATCTTCATAATATCTAGAAGCTGTTCTCTAATCTTCTTGAACTTATCTGAAGAATGACTGAGAATATATTGGTCAGTATCTGGGTAGTTAGTAGTTCTATCATATCATTACTAATATATATTTGATTATAGTAATGTATTCTCTCTATATGATCTTACATTGAATCTTTCCATGCATACCCTTTTAATATATAATAATTGGTCACACATGCTAAGTGCAAGATTTAAGTGACTTTTTATGTTATGTTCTTCTTCAGGTAAGCTTTCCCTAGTTAATTGTGAATTCAAATATTATAATAATCAATAACATGACTAGTATATAATATCATTGTTCAATGAGAGAAATTTCTACTTCGTACCATGGTAATAGTGATCTTTTTTTTAGTTCATTTCTTATAAGTATACGTTAAATTATATATTGATAATAAAGGTGTTGAATAGGTATGAATTTTAATATTAGAATTATTAATCAAATAGGATAAATAACATAAGGTGTATTGTATTTATAGTTTAAATAATATCTTCGAAGTTGCAATTGAATTTTTGTGATGTGGAAGTCGAAAGGTCAATTAAACTTGACATTGAAGTGATTGAGTCATTCAACAGAGGTCATAAATTTTATAACTTGTCAGTTTAAAATATTTCTGACTCCAAACCATTCTTGAAAAGTTACTGACTCCGACTCCGACTTCCACTCGACCTTGTGAAAATTACCGACTCCGACTCCGACTCCGGACTCCACCCTATTCAAAAAATGGTTGACCGACTCCGATCCTCCGACTCCGTACTCACCCTCTTCAAAACTACGACTCCTCCAGTATAATTCCGCGACTCCGACTCAGACTCTCCGATACTCCTCAACCCTGCTGCAAGGTCGTGCGGTTCAGGCGTAATTGCCGAGTAGGCCCCCAGCCTCCTAATGGGCCCTGAAGAGTACTCTATCACAAATATGTAATATATATACTACCTATTAATATTAAATTATAGTTATAATCTCTAAGTTGATAAGTATATTTGATTATTATTTTCCTTAATAATTCTTGCGCAGTTATAATACATGATCATTTTAAACATGTTGCCTGATTGGTGCTTAGTATTATTATGGTATGCTCAACTAACTTTTCATTTTTCGCCGGTACGTCTTCACTCGCCTCTAGTCGTGTAATTAGTATATATATTGTAAGTTAGTTAAGTAGCATGATATGTAACTCAAGTTATGTGTTCAAACATGATTGTGATGTACTCACAAAGTTAGAGCTACTAATGCAAATAGAAAAGAAACAATCTTTTAGATCATTAGCCTTGTGCAATTTTCCTCTCATATCCGCTTATTATAAATGAGATACTGGGTTAACTGTAGGGGCGTGTTTCCACTTTCTCGGAGGTCGCTCACCGAGTAAGTCCATTGATGTGCGCGCACAATTTACATGATGCTGTCAAATACTTCTTTTTCCATGCAGATAGCTGTGACTCTCTAAACCTATTCATGATTATTATTTTAATTTATTATTATATTATATTAATTTATATATTATTATTATTATTATTTTGATTATTTATTATTTATTATTTAATTTTAATATAAATTTATATCTTCTAAATTTAAAATAAATTTTCCGAAATGGATATTATAACTTAATATATAATAATATATATATATATATTATATATATATCTATAATATATATATATATATTAATAATAATATATTTATAGATAATTATATTATATTTCATTATTATTTAAATTCTGTATATCTGAATGTTAATTATCTTTCAGTATATTATATATATATATACTTAATATTATAATAATATATATATATATATATATATATAAATTATTATATATATATATATATATATATATATTATTATATATATATATTTATTAATATAGATTATATTATATATATATATATAATATATATATATATAATATTAATTAATATTATTATATATTATATTATGCATCTAGTATTAATGTAATATATTTATATTGATTTTTATATAATAAATTAACTGTTCTCACAGAAAATATTTCATTATTGATTATTATATAATATATATATATATAATATTAAATATATAATAATATTTTAATATATATATATATATAAATATATATATATTATAAATATATAATATATTATTTATATAATAAATATATATATTAATATATATATATATTATATATATGATATAATATAATTATATAATATATATATTATATAATAAATATTATATATATATTTAATATATATTAATTATAATATAGTATAATATTATATAATATATTTATATATATATATATTATTATTATATTAATATATATATAAGATAATATATTTTATATTATATTATAAAATATATATATTATATATATAGATATATATTATATAATATATATTAATTAATTAGTATATTATTTATATATTATATAATAATATATATAATATTATACTTAATATATATATATATATAATTATATAGTAAATATATATATTATTATATATAATTATATATTAATATATATATATAATATATATTAATAATGTATTATATATATATTATATTTTTTAATTGATATTATATATATATAATTATATATTATATATATATATTTTATATTAATATATATTAATATATTATATATATAATATATAAATATATTTAATATATATATATATTAAATTATATATATATATATTA
>JABUQX010051359.1:0-22500 GCA_015478945.1 Trachelipus rathkii | reverse complement strand
TCGTTTTTGTCAAGCTTAGCGCAAAATCGGGGAAAATGCTCACCAAACGTAAGGAATTTCCTTAATTCTGTAAGGTTGTTATTTCCCGTGCTTGCCGAATTTAAGCACGTTCTTACGAAAAAATGTAAACAAACAAGATGGCGGCGTGGTAGGTCCGTTTGGTTTGATGAATGTTTCATTCAATAAAATTAGCTTTAAATCTAATTCCTTCCAAATCGATAAACTCCATCACAATAGTTGGTCAATTATTTGTAATATAAACCATTTGTTTTTTTTTTATTTCTGTTTATTCCAAAACCACGTGGTTCATCACAAGAGCTGATTCCAAATGTCTGTAAACAAAAGTAACTTTTATGAGAAATCGCGTTCGTTTATGCTCGAAATTCGTGCTAAAACTGGGTGAGCATTTCTTATTGAGCGTAAGCACAAATGACAAAAACGATAACGGTCTTATTTTTAATTTCTTTCTTTTTCTTTTTTGTTAACAATGAATATGGAATGTTTGTGAGTAATGACTTTAAAAATAATAAGATTGGGCAATATATGTTTGGTATTCATATTTTTTTTCCTGTTCGATATACTGTAAAGAAATCAAATGATAATGGTTTCACTATGTGGTAGGCCCTTTTAAATTGCTGAGGCTTCATTCAATAATATCAGCATTAAATCTATTTTTTTCTTCCAAATTGGTGAATTTCATCACAATAGTTGATCAATTATTTATAATATAAAACATTTATTTTTTTATTTGTTTATTCCAAATCGCCGGGCTCCATCACAACAGCTGATTATATATATATATATATATATATATATATTATATATATATATCATATATATATATGATATATATATATATATATATTATATAATATATATATATATATATATATATATATATATATTATATATATATATATATGCAGCGTTTTAGATAGCCGTCATTATGTATCTTAAAACTATTAATGCTACAGTAAAAGGGAATACACTCTTTGGAATCAGCGTAAGAATTTTACTTATGAAAATTATTATTTAAGTATAATTAATGTAATAAATGAGTAATAAATAACAATTAATATGTTTGTGTTAATTGAAAAATTCTATCAAACATCTGCCATCTCTAAAAACAGTTCATTGTAACGGGGTCTAAAATTTGTAACGGGGTCTGAAATCGCTAAATCTCTATATATATATAATATATATATTTATATTATTAGATCTATATATATATATATCTATATATATAATATATATATATATATATATATATATATATATATATATATATATATATAGTGACACTAGAGGGCTCGAGCCGACGGGGAAACGTAGGGGGGGACGTTTTCCATACCCCGTAGGGGAGGGGCGGAGGACCCCCGCGACACCCAAATACCAAAGAGAGGGGGGTTCCGGAGATCCTCCCCGGAGGGGGGGAAATAGTCCTACCCGTCGTTCCCTAGAAGGCCGAGAGACCCCGACTCCTGCCATCTCTGCGGTCAACCCTTGCGGTATTCTTTAGTTTTAAACACCACCCAACATTAAAGGCCAACGTAAGGTTAAGTTAATTAAAATAAGTTTAAAATTACTATTCTACATTATTCACTTTTTTTAAAACCGATTTTTTTAAAGGTGTTTCATAACTAAAATTTTACGCTGATTCCAAAAATGTATTCCTTTTTGCTGTAGCATTAATAGTTTTTAAGATACATATGACGGCTAATGTAAACGCTTACTATATATATATATATATATTATATATAATAATATAATATATATATATATATATATAAGATAATATATATATATATATATATATATATATATATATATATATATATATATATATATATATATATATATATATATATATATATATATATATATATATATATATATATATAGATTAACGTAGGCTTGTGATGTTAAAGCAATATTTTATTAATTTTCCAGCACTCATGTGCTGGGGCAAATGTTCGTGTGCCATGCATTTATTTCGCACTAAAAAAAATAATTTAAATGCTATTCCTATCTATTATTAATTATTTTTTTAAATTAGAAAGAAAATAAATTTATTAAAGCTGATTCATTTTATTTATTTTTTATTTTAATAAATAATTTCATTTTACATAATACTCTCTATTTTAATAATACCAATAAAAGATCTATTAAATTAACTAACACCGTACATGCGATGGGGTGGTTTAGGGCTTTAGGCAATAGTTGTCGTTTCCACTTTTCTACGAAATTTCTTACGACAGACTCATATCTGCCTTCTATTGGCCGTAAAAAATAACAAGGCCTTAAAAATGCCTAGTACAGGGCAGTAAAAATGCTTAGTGTAGGGTCGTTAAAAATGCTTAGTAGAGGGCAGTTAATAATGCTTAATACAGGGCAGTAAAATGCTTAGTGCAGGGTCGTTAAAAATGCTCAGTGCAGGGCGGTAAAAAATGCTTGATACAGGGCAGTAAAAAAATGCTTAGTGCATGGCAGTTAATAATGCTTAGTGCAGGGCGATAAAATGCTTAATACAGGGCAGCAAAAATGCTTAATACATGGCAGCAAAAAATGCTTAGTACAGGGGAGTAAAAATGTTTAATGCAGGGCTGTAAAAAGCGCTTAGTGCAGGGCCATAAAAATATTAGTACAGACAAAGTTTATCCATAATTTTGAGTAAGCCTTGTAGGCTGTCGTGGTCGATTTTGCACGAAATTCGTGCTAAAATTGTGTAAGCATTTCATACTTCACAAATGACAAAAACAAAAACGGTCTAAGTCACTCTAAACTCTAAATCGATAAATATCGATATCATTTCGGCATACCCAGTTCAGAGTTCAGACATAGATCATTTATGGTTCAGATTTCAGAATTAAGATTCAGAATCAGAGTTCTGGTTTAGGCAGGCTGTTGAAGCTAGGGAGTGAGCATAGTTCAAGGTAAGGAAAGAATATAGGTTTTAAAGTTGATTATTTAGGAAGTTTAGGTAATGTCCGTCTGAAGTAAAGTAACAGATGATAAGTTTGAGGACATTGAAAACTTGCTACATTATATCATGGACTAAATTATAAGTTCGTAAATTTTTGGGGGGAAGTAGCAAGACGGACAAAGGTGGCCTGGCAAGTTCTTGAACATTTCATTATGTATAGAGTCTATAACTATAATAATCCAATCAATTCTTACCCAGAGGTTTGTCACCCCCGATTTTTATAAAAATCACAGGATATACAGTATATATACTCAAAAAAAATAATAATGAAGAATAGTGAAAACGAAAATAGTCGCTCTCAAAGTTAAAAATCCCATAGGATTTTATAATTTTTTTTTTTTTTTTTTTTTTTTTTTTTTTTTTGGAAAATCACAGGATATACTCTAAAAAAATAATAATGAAGAATAGTGATAGCGAAAATCGGCAGTCTCTTTAGGAAAAAAAGTTACAGCCTCTCAAAGTTTAAAATATTCCCATAGACTTTCTTATAAAAAAAAAATTAGTGGGCCTCATGCTCATTTTAGAGCCATCCTAGTTAAGATTTGTTAATTCTACATTGATTTTCTTTGTGTATATCTAACAAAACTTATATAACCTGAACTAGAGGGCCTGAAATGAGATCTAACCTAGATCGATCAATATTGAAAAGTCTATGGGAGTTTTAACAACTTTGAGAGGCTGTCTTTTTTCTCTAAAGAAAGCGACGATTTTCATTTTCACTATTCATCATATTATTTTTTTTAGAGTATATCCTGTGATTTTTATAAAAATCTGGGGTGACAACCCTCTGGGTAACAATTTTTATACTCTTCTGCACAGATAGAATATTGATTTAGATATCCATTTTGTAATGATTCTGGTTTGATTATTTCCATGTGTATGGTTTCTGTGTATAATTTCTGAGAGTTCTGACCTGCTCGAAGAAGATTTTATACTTTTCTGCACAAATAATATATTATTGATTTAGAAGTACATTTTGTAATGATTCTAATGATTCCCTGTGTATGGTTTACCTTTCAAAGAAGTCTTTCTGTCTAATGATTCCCTGTGTATGGTTTACCTTTCAAAGAAGTCTTTCTGTCTATTTCTGAGAGGTTTAGGGTTGTCCAGTTAAAGCAGAACTTTTTACATTAAATATCATAATTATATTTATTTATTATAATTTATAACTCTTGGATAAAGAAACCAGAACATGGTACTGATGAATAATAAAAATGTGTTTTAGACCTACCTCTAACATTTAATATTTTTCTTTTTATAGAATTACTTAAAAGTATAATTACTTAAGTAATTCTATAGAAAGAAAAATATTAAATGTTAGAAGTAGGTCTAAAACACATTTTTACTATTAATCAGTACCATGAAACCCTAGACTCCACTCTTTCAAGAAGTACCACAATGTTTGATCCACCCTATCTACACAGGGATGAAGCATAGCAAGTAACTAGGGCTGTGCAAATAAAAGTACTTTGTGCTGACCATAAAATTCCCATAATTTTTAAGTATTTTAATAGCAACAATATAATAACCCTTACAAAAGAAATGGAAAGCTTTTCCATTTTATTTATGAAATTTTAAAGATTATCTACTTTAGCAATTAGCCAGAAATCCGTCAAACTACATTTTTTTTAGTCCATTAAGCAACACAATAAGGAGGCTCTCTTTCTAAATCATTTTAAAACTGGTATTGTATCAATTTTTATCTATAGCAATTTGTAACCTGATAACAGGTAGGATTAGCCTCTGTTCTGTTGACCACAGAACTTCTCACTTTTGAAGGAGTTAAATTGAACTGGCTATGAATCCTGAAAAATTACAGGAAAAGGAAAGGCCAGAAATATTAAACATAAAATATCTTTATTACTTTGATTTATTTAATTTATAATTCTATGTAAGCAGAAGATAGAGTAGAGTAAACCTTACAAAGTTTATGGTATGCTTAAATTACTAATATTTAATGTGTGTACTATTGGTTGCACCTACAATGTCTAGATGATTGGCCTATCAGACTCCTGCTGTGTATGTGTATGGCATAGCATGGTATTGATTTCAGCAAGTGCCTCATTGATTCTTGCCTTCAAACCTGTTTGATTTGTAAACACTCTCCTTATTAAAGTATGATATGTTGATAATATCAAGAAGTCTTGAGTGAAAGAAATGAATTTATTTACCAATCTAGGCAAAGATTACTACCTTTGTATTTGTTTCAGTATTTATAAAATAGTGAATTTGGTATAGCCCTAAAAATGTTGAAAATAAAAGAAAATTGTTTTTGAAATATGAAACAATTTACTTTTAACTACAGATTCATAAGGGTTAATAAGGTCTGTAAAGAGCTTGTTAAGAAGAGACAATTTCTATAACAGTTTATTTTAGCTTGGTTTTACCATAGGTATTAACACATTCACTGTACAAATACTCAAGATTGATCAGCCTCATTTGTATCTTTATCTTTTCCTGGGTACTTGTCATCACTTGCCTCTGATAATCAATTACTGTAACTGTATATATATCATTGCAATTGTAAAACATTTTGATCACATTCTCTACTTATGTTTCAGGCTGCATACACATATTTAAGGGCCTACTAAATTTTCCACTGGGTGTTTTTTCTTAAGACTTTACTACTTATAATGTCACATGAACAAACTGCTTGTGAAGGTAAGAAATCTTTTTATGACATCATTGTATATCTTTTTACAGGAATAACAATGATAGTCATAAACATAGTTAAGTTTTGTTTTATTTAGATACTTAAATCTTAAAGAATTTAGGTGGGTGGAGCTCTCATTGCTATTTTGAGTTAAAAATTTAGAATCAGCCAAATTTTGGTAGAAAAAATAAATTTTTCTGAAAATGGAAGTTTATATATATATATATATATATATATACCGTATATATATTATATATATATATATATATATATATATATATTATATATATACTATATATATTATATATACATACTTATATATTATTATATATATTATATATATTATATATATATATATATATATATATATATAATATATATATATACCGTATATATAGTAGTCTGTCTGAAATAGACAGAAATAAGTATTTAAATTTATTTTTGGATTTTGCAAATTTAAGGGAGGGGTTTGATTTCTTAAGGAAGGAGAGACTGTGGCCTATCTGGGCTCACAATATTTTTACATCTCTATTTTATTTTTAAGTTGGTACATTTTCACCAGCTCCAACTGTTCTCCAGTAACACTAAAAAAATTCTAACTCTTAGCTTTCCAGCCTTGGTATAATTTAATTTAATAGAAAAAAAAATTTGATATATATTAGAGTTGTTTATTTTAAACCTTTTGGTTTTAACCAAACAAGAATATTAGGAACAGAGGAATTTTAGAGTTGTGTTTTCAAAGAAGATATTATAGTTGTATGGAAGATTATGTCAAGTAGATAGATGAAGAAGCTGAGTTATTGAGGCATTGGAAACAACCGTGTTTTTCTTGAACACAACTAAAGATACAAGAAAGATCAAAAGTCTGTTTCTTAAAGGCTACCCTCCTAGCACCATTTATTTGCTGTTAAGACATTAAGAATATAGAGACAGTAAGAAGCCACATGGGCCTATCGAGACTGTCCCAGTCAACCCACTACCCAAACATGCTCATGCAAATCCCAACAAGCCACCCTAGGCTTGTCAAATTGTTGTAATTACAAATACACCAATTTGGCTTAGTCAAAACTAATGATATATATATATATATATGATACCCAAACCATCCACATGCATTAATAACTAAGTTATGGTCACACATGCCATCTAACATTAATAACTACTATAACTATAAATATATTATATGATACCCAACCCATCCATAAAGGAATCTAACCCTTTCTTAAATGTTGCAATCGAGTCACACTCAACAACCTCCTCTGGCAGACTATTCCAAAATTTAACAACCCTATTACTGAATGCATGCTTTCTTATATCAAGATGGCATGCTTTTTTCTTAATTTTCTTATTATGCCCCCTGGTCACCTGTCCATGTTCTATTATGAAAAATTTATTGGTCTCTGTATTATCAATAGATGAAATATTTTGTAGACTTGTATCATGTCCCATCTGAGAAATTGCGCCTTTTCTACAGAAAACATTCCTAACTCCTTCAGCCTCTCCTTATAGCTCTTACCCTCAAACCCAGAAATCATCCTTGTTGCTCTACGTTGCACCACCAGTTTCTGGATTTGAAGACCACTATAATTTCTAATAAATCAAGATTTATTAGTTTTAGTTCAAGGGATAGAGAATGGAATGTATGCACTATATATAGTATTTATAATATATATTATATATATATATTATATAATATATATATATATATATATATATATATATATATATATATATATATATATATATATATATATATATATATATATATATATACCGTATATATATATTATAATTATATATATAAAATATATATATATATATATATATATATATATATTATATATAATATATATATAATATATATATAATATATTTATATAGTATAGTTATATATATATAGTTATATATATATAGTTATATATACTTATATATTATATATTATATATATATATATATATATTATATATATTATTATATATATATATATATTATATATATATATCATATATCTATATTATATATATATATTTATAGTATATATATTATATATAATTATATTATATTATATATTATATATATATATATTAATATATATATATATATATATTATATAATATATATATATATATATAATAATTATATATATATTATATATAGTATATATTAATATATATATTATATTATATATATAATTATATATATATATATATATATATATAGTTTATTATATAAGTTATATATATATAGTTATATATATAGTATATATATATATATATCATAAATATTATAATATATATATATATATATATTATATATATATAATATATATATATATATACTTATATTATATATTATATATATATATATATATATATATATATATATAGGGGTGACTGTAGACACTAGTCTCTAATTCTTTAGATTTAAGCAAAGTGTTTGTTCACCAAAAATTTCCCAATGGAAAATTATTTATTTACAATAAATAACAGACTACATTGGCAAATTAGGGGTGAATACAATCTTTTCTATATTCATAAAATTTGTGCCAAATTTGGTTTTCTTATGGATGTACTTAAACTTTTCTTATATTTTCCAGTTTAAGTATATATTAATAAACCTCCCTAAAAACGGTTAATAATACCGCAGTTTATTAATAACCTTAAAAACGGTATAATAATACCCATAATTATTGTAAATACTCTTCCAATTTTCATACCTTTGGATTATAGCCATCAAGGTTAGTAGATTAAAATTCTTACTTTTAGATAGTTATAACTACACTTGATCTTATGTAGATGGAGATATCATGAATATAATATAGATCATATCCCAATCTCCCTTATATTTACAGCTTATTTGCGGAAACCATTCCCCTGTTGAGATTCACCAGCCAAATAAGACCCCTCTTTGACATATTTATGTTAGGGTAAGAATATTCTATCTTTTAAACATTCCCTTTGATAAATTGACTTGTTAAAATAAACTAGTGAAATAATTTAAATAAATAACATAATAACTTCCCAGTCATAAATCTAATTCCTGTAAATCTTTGCAGGTTTTTTTTCAGTCTTATTTTACAGTTTTTATTTTGTGGTTTCATATTTATTTCACAAGAGGCCATCTCAAGACCCATCTTATTTTAGTTCTCAGATTGGCCAACACCCCTTTTTGTTCTCCAGTTATCAGGTTCATTCAGATTGGACCAAGATCAATCTTACTTCCTAGGTCTTAATATTAGGACCACTTCTCCAAGTACCGTAGTTATTCCCAGGCAAAAATTTGGCTTCCAAGAAAACTTAAATTGTGAAACAATTGCCAGTGTTCATTTTACCAACTTAATTGTGAAGCAATAATAATTGCCCTTGTGTTTTATGGTTCCCATCCACTCTCATAAACTCCCTTAAGTGTTACAACACATGATCACCCCAATGTTGTATTGAAAGTGATCTCAAACCTAGAGAAGAATTAAATATAAGTTAAACTTAACCTTTTGTAATAACAATTCTTTAATAGTACTTAATTCTCATTTATTATATCATAATAATAAAACTATTTTTATAGTGACTATAATATAATTATATAGATACGTTTATACAAATATTTAAAGAAAATCCATTTCCCATGTCACATTGTAATTAGTGATTGTTTCTTAACTAATTATAACAATCACTCTTAAGAATATAATAATAAATCCTATCAGAGTGGTTATTCATCTGTGATGACCATCTCTCTCTAACATTTTCAAATTCTGAGATTTTACATAGTCTCCTCATGAAATACCGAGATAATTCCAGTATTTCCTACACACAACTTTTGTTATAAGTTTATAAAATATCTATGGTTTCGGGTATTTTACTTAGTATATAGTTTTTTAGTCTGTACCATAGAACTTAATATAGTCCTCATTTTCACTGGGTAATAAACCTATTTATTTTACTTTTCTTTTCTTCTCCTTTGTCCTAAAGTACCTACTCTAAACATCCTAATATCACATCCACTATTAGCAACCAGCATAACCAAGGTCCCTCCAAATGTATCCAGCCGTTTGAGATATTGTTATAGCCTAACGGTGTAGTAGTGCACGGAAGATGGCCTCAAATATACTGCACTACACAAATAAAATTGCCTAATAAAACTGTCACTCTGATTGTGTATAGTGGCAAAATAAACCAAACTGAACAATGCGTTGTGTCAAATATCAAAACTAATTTCTTAAACTGAACTCTTAAATTACTATCAAATTATTAAAATAAAGCAAGAATGTGTCTATTAAATCTCTATCCTAGTAGCTAGTTTCAGTAGAGTAGACTCTGTAGCTAGTAATTTCAGATATATTTACCCCAAGGTTGAACCTCAAGAACTTCAAGCAACCCTAATGTTATTTAAAATAAAGACTGCTCCCATCAAAACAATAATTAATCTATTCTTTATTTAAAGTTATCAGATCATTAAATCATATTAAGATGCATTTTATAAAATATTTAAACCAAATATGCTAACCTTTGATATAAAAATACTTATTTATACTAAAGTTACGCATAAATAATTATGAATGAACTTAAATATTTGTATTAAAATCGATTGTAATAAATCCCAAGTACTCTATTAAACCTCAGACTCAATGAATCTGTTCAAAGCTGAACTAACGTCGATTCATAAACTCATGGTATCAGATCAAATCAGGTGGAAATACCTTAAAATTATATTCTAAAATTAATTCTCACTATATCTATAAATCTTAAATTAATGTTTTTGTTTACGAAATTTATAAATACTATTGTTGAAAAAACTCCTCTTCTTCTCAAAGGTCGATGTTGATTACGATATATACGTTCCCTGGTAAGTCAAGTTTCACTTATTGTTAAAGTCTCGATTTAAATCTAGGTTAGGTCAAGTAATTCGAAATGCCAAATCAATTCCAGGTTTAGGATCAAGAATGTTCGAAATCTAAATTAATTCCAGGTTAAGAACAATGTGTGGTTCACAAAGTCAATGTGTTCCAAATATAAAGTCAACCCACTACAACTGAAGATTCAAGTCACTGCAAATCATGGAAGTCGCAATTTATAAATAAGGTCAGTTATCAAAGCATTCACGTAATCTGGCAAATATCGAGAATCCAATTTAATTAACTCTAATCAATCTTAAAGTCGATTCAAAAAAAAAATCAGAGTCTAAGTCATCTAAACCAATTCGAGTATAAAGTTTGACTTCAAGAACATCAGATATTCTTAAGTTGAATCCGATTATTTAAATGTAAGTCGGAGTCACCAAATATCGATAGTCTGAAATTAATAATCAAAGATCGATCAAATATAAAGTCGAATTAAAAAATCAAGTCCAATCAATGGTTGGATTCTAAAAGATGTAATCACTCTAAGACTTTTCAGGTCTAAGTTATAAAGTTCAAACGTAAGACAACTATAATAATCAAAGTCTTAATGGGTCCTAGCTGTTCATGTAATACGGGGTCTAATTATTTCTATGACTTGTCACTATAATATTCAACTTGCTCTCAATTAGTTATTAACTATCCTTCCAAAGTTATCGTTAAAAATATCATACTATTAACTGTCCCAGTCAATGGTCAGTTATTCAAGATGGCGTCGGGTCAGTTAATCAGCTGGCGTCGGCAGTCAATTCAGATGGCGTCGGCGGTTGACTTTAAATGACTTAACCGGCAGGGTTTTCAAATTTCCATAAATATTCAGTAAACCTTTTTAACTGAAGTTTATAAAATACCAAATCTATAAAATAATATATATCAATGCTCAAGGACTAATTCAGTAAAATCAGTAATTTTTTCTTTCTTAATTTTCAACAAAAACAAAACAATTAAAAAAATAATCCATTAAATAATAATTTTCTCTTATAATAATTCAAAATTCTCTTATTATTCACTATAATTATCCTAAAGGCCTCTTTGTTTAATTTAAGCCTTGCTATACAAATTTACTTTTCAAAAAAAATCAAACGAAAGTTTCAAAATATTAACTTACTATATCTTAATTTTATATATATTAGGTTTGGTTAGGTTATGTTAGGTAAATACACCCCTCCCCCCCCTCCAGAAAGATTTGGTACAAAGGTTGTGTACAAAGCACGGAGACAGGTAATACTAGCTGTCTCCGTTTGTACCGATGTGACGTAATAATAATGTCGCGCGTAGCGGTGACGCCATCACTAAGGAAATAACCATAACACACACGGAGATAGATTAGGTTATGTTATGTTCGGTTAGGTTAGGTTAGATTATGTTAAGTTAGGTTAGATTAGGACCCACCCCCCCTCCCATACTTACTCGATTAGATTTCATGAGTGTTTTCTTGTCTTCATTAGATGATTGTAAAAAACAGCGAAGGAAGAACCGAATATCGTAATGAATATAATTACATCTACGACAAACAGTCCCTCTATCATGTTTTTTTTTTTCCTTTATTCAAAAAGCAGTACATAAATATAAAAAGTACAATCAAAAATTAAAATTAGGCTTCCTCTTTTTTAAGATGAAAGTGAACCATAGCAACATCTTGACCAAATAGGTCAATACAATACTTAATATTAATAGCATAAACAGTATCCTGAACACCGGTGACTTCAGCATTATCATAATATGATGCCATTTCAAACTTACCATATGAAACATTTAATGTTTCAGTTGAAAATAATTTTGAATTACTAGCCACAACAGTTTGTGTAGCTTGGTCAGCAAATACACCAATTTTAGGCCTACATCTTAAAATACGTTTAAAATGAGTTAATGGTAAATGAGTCCTAGATGCAGCTTTAGACTTAATAACATCAGTACCGTAGGTTACAAATTGATCAGAATTAAAGCAAGATTTAAAATAAGGGGAACTAGTTTTTTTTGGTTCCAAACCTGAAGTTAAACAAATACCTTCAACAATAATATATCTAACATTAAACCACTTATATAATTGAATAAACTTCTTTTCAGCATCACTTAAAGTGTGCAAACCTAAATCAGCTGTGAACAGGGTTCTTTTAGAAAACACCTTTGTATGTTCACTAGTAAACATAATACTATGCCGAGCTGGCTTCGTGTACTTGCTCAGGTTCCCTCGCCGATTCCGCCGGTATGACATCCTCTTGCTCCTCATCGATGAGCGGTATCTTCTTCCTCTCCACGAAAGAGAATAGCGTTGAAATTGCCGTCGTCGATACATCATTACTGGCTTTCTCTATATTATGAATGTCCCAGCGATCTTCTGATAATTTGTTTTTGTCAGGATAGAAATTTGCAAACACCACCACCGGTCGAGACTTGAATGATACTATACGACCTTCATATTTTCCAGTCGTTATATAACCATTCTTACAACGTTCGAGCGTCTGATAATTAAATTCAGCCGCTGAATTCCTTGTAACATCAAACACTATTCCATTGAATGTTGGTGGCAATAACATGGCGATGTCGCGCGTAGCGGTGACGCCATCACTAAGGAAATAACCGTAACACACACTCTCTAACATTTTCAAATTCTGAGATTTTACATAGTCTCCTCATGAAATACCGAGATAATTCCAGTATTTCCTACACACAACTTTTGTTATAAGTTTATAAAATATCTATGGTTTCGGGTATTTTACTTAGTATATAGTTTTTTAGTCTGTTCCATAGAACTTAATATAGTCCTCATTTTCACTGGGTAATAAACCTATTTATTTTACTTTTCTTTTCTTCTCCTTTGTCCTAAAGTACCTACTCTAAACATCCTAATATCACATCCACTATTAGCAACCAGCATAACCAAGGTCCCTCCAAATGTATCCAGCCGTTTGAGATATTGTTATAGCCTAACGGGACACAGGCACGTCTTCTCGACTTACCAGTTCGCAGTGGTGTGTCTTCATAATTATCACAACAGGTACTTACCTTGTTATTAAATCATAATTTCATAAAATTTCTTTTCTTCTTTTCTCATTCTTCGCTGGGAGTAAGTAAGCCAATTTTTATTCATTGAACACATTACTTACTCTCCACCACATAAATACGAGAAAATTAAGTGGCGCCCGAACAGGGACCTTGTGTTCTTGTCGGTTCGCTAAGCCACTGGATTGTGATATTGATCACTTCGCCACTCGTCGCATCACAACACAGAACAAAGTATTTCTTAAAACATTTCATAAATTTGCTTCATATTCCTGAAGAAATTTCAGAACAAATCCTTATACTTGATTATAAAATCATAAAATTCTTACTATTGCTAAACTTCTTAAACTATTAGTTTAGTCCTTACGATCCTACGATCCTAGAGGTTAGAATAGTTAATATTATTTATATTAATGTCACTTGAAAATTGCATTAAAACTATAAACTATAAAATGGATGTATCACCCGATAATCCCATTAACCAATTTAACTCTCAAGGGGATCATAAACCAATGAATCCACCTTTAAAACTGGACAATTTACTCATAGATTTTGACGAGCAACCTCCTATTAGTCCTGTTTTACCTCCCATATCATATTTAAACACCCCCCAATTAACATTATATGATTCTCCTGAATCCCCAAACTTGTACTCTGGGCCCATAATCAAACAAAAAATTGACATGCTAGAAAAAGCTGTTGGGCACTTGACACAGTTACTCAATACATCACAGACATCTACTCAGATATCTAACGTAACTGACCCAGGGAAATATAAGTTGGGAATGAAGAAAAATTTTATTTCATACTTAGAGGATTTTGAAGCTTACTGCCGGCTTCAATTCCCTAATTTATATCATCAATGGTTACATTGTCTTGGCATTCAATTACAGGGTAAATTTCTCCAATTCTATCGTCAAGTCACTAAAAACGACACAGATTACTTTTCTGTACGAGAGACTCTCATCCAATGGTATGAGGACGAGGAGAGACACATGAACTCTTACTATGTAAAAACATATAACACTGCCCGTAGATATAAAAATGAGAGTATTCGTGAGTTTGCCACCAGGTTAGAACGCTTGGCTAGCAGGGTTGGCAAAAAACCCACTTTTTTTGAAAAAGCCCAGTGGGCCCGGGGATTTTCGGGTTTTTTCATCTAAAACCCGAAAAAACCCGGGGAAAATTGGGTTTTTTCATTTTTCCTTTCCTTTTCAGCAATAACTGCAATTTCATATTAATTTAATTGTTTGTTTTCAATTTTGTTAAGTTATTATAAGTTTGATTATAACAGTAATGCCAAAGACTCTTGGATCCAGAAGAAAACTAGGAAATGAATGGGATGAGGTTTCCTAGAATGTCTAAGGCAACCAGCAAAGCTTAAATGTAAATATTTACAGTTGATACAATTACGCAATAAAATTGAAAGAATAAAGTGCATCGCGAAAAAATCTTGGTATAAGCGCTTGTCATATTCTGGCAAATCTAGTGAATCAAGTATGGATCTTACAGATGTAGAAGAAAGGGATTCATCTAATTTTCGATGGCTGCAAGACATTCAACAATGAAAACATGGTTATCTGTATCTAACACATCAAAAACTCAAAAGAATTTGTCTAAATATACCATTAAAATGACAACTGCACAAAAAGAATTTCTTGACCAAAAAAATATCAGTTTTTGTATGCTAACAACGCTCATTTTTTAAGTGATTGAATTGAAAGATACTTTGTTGAAATGAATACAATCCTTTAAGGACCTGGTACCCTCACCATCTCTGAAGAATATCTAGCAGGTCACTTCTTGGACACGGCTCATATATATATACTATTATATATAATATAATATATATATATATATATTATATATATATTATATATATATATATACTTTATATACATATATATATATATTATATCATATATTATATAATATATATTATATTATATAATATATATATATTATATATTATATATATATTAATATAAATATATATATATATATAATATATATATATATTATATATATATATTCTTTCAACAAAATGAATTAAAAATGAGCTTAATTAAATAATTTCGACTAAGTAAAAGGAGCTAAACTTCTAATATTTCTTCATTTTTGTTTTACTATTTTGACATGCAACAATTATTCTGAAAAAAAATTTGAAAAAACCAGTGGGCAAAATAGTGGTTTTTTTCAAGTGGATTTTTTTGAAAAATATTTGACATTTATATATATATATAATATATATATATTTATATATTATATAAATAAATATATAAATATATATATATATTATATATATTATATATATATATATATATATATATATATATATATTATATATAAACGGTATACCTCATATATATATATATATATCATATATATATTATATATATAATATATATATATATATATATATATATAATAGTATACTCTTGAAATTTATATATATATTATATATATATTTTCTTTCAACAAATGAAAATTTAAAATGAAGTTTATAAACATTTCACTAAGTAAAAGTATATTTCTAAATATTTTCATTTTTTGTTTTACTATTTTTACATGCATTCATTTTCTGAAAAAAATTTGAAAAAACCCAAGTGGGCAAAATAGCGGGTTTTTTCAAGTGGGCTTTTTTGAAAAAACCCGGGTGGCTTTTTTCGGGTCGGGCCCACTCATGCCAACCCTGTTGGCTAGTCGTGCTTACCATGGCTTGGACATGAGCGGGCACGAATCTCTCCACACTGCTTTCTTGAATAATCTGCCCTTAACTGTAGAGCAAGGTGTCAGAGAATATATACACACGAAGGAACAGAATAAAAATTTCCGTACTCCTTGGGAAGACATAGTGGGATATGCTGATATGCTATATTCAGATTACACAAAATCTCTTACTTCCCCTATTCTTTCCACACATAACTCTTCTACTCAGAACATAAAAGAACATTCATATACAAATCACACAGAAACTTATTATCCTTCTAAGGCCCAAGTTCATACTTCCTCCCTTAAAAATCATGGTGGTAATCCTTATCATCAACCTTCTCTTAAAAATACTCGAACCTTTACTCATAAAAAATCACACAACTTAAATCCAGTTGAGCGCAAAGCATTGCTGTGTGAATTTTGTAAAAAGGTCGGTCACCAAATACACAATTGCTACAAATATTTGGGGATTTGTAGCTATTGTCGAAAACCAGGTCATGTAAAATCTGAGTGCCGATCTCGTAAATCTCATAAATTACCTCCAACATCTTCTCCCCCGAATGTTCGTAAGGCTATCTGTCCTTTTTGTAGTGGTCCCCATCCTGGCATGAAATGTCCTCAACGTGTTAAACCACACTTAATGTCTGACCCTCAAAATCATACTACACGAAGATTTTCTAATTCTCATACACTTAGTTCTTCCAATGAACACTCCTCTATTAATTCTACTGAAGTAAAAACTGAATGTTACAGAAAATCTCCTCCAGGAATTGAACAAAGTCCAAGTCAACGGAACGAGAGTCCGTTGTCTCCTCGCCAATCCCAGGATTCTAATTCTAAGTTACTTAACCCTTGTTTACCTAATACTAATGTACCTAACCAAGATTTACCTAAAACTAATTTACCTAACCCTTGCGTAACTAATACTAATTTAACAAACTCTTGTGTACCTAATCCTAATTTACCTAACTTTGGTATACCAAAACCATATAGTCCTTCTTTAACAACGTTAAGTTCACCAGTTGTAAGTAGTCCACCTGTGGAGAAAAAGTCCAATACAGATTTTTCATTCTGTTTTCCATTCATGAACATGGAATCATTCACTTACAATTCACAACCCAAAGAAACGTCTTCTTCCTTAATTTCTGACACAGCACTTCCTGTAACTTTAAAAGAAACTCCCCCAGTTTTACAAAGTAGGGTAAGAACTGTCATTGTAAATTGTAAACATTACACCTCTAATCAGTTAAGAGTTTCTGTAGCTTTTAGCCAGAATAGTCTTAAATTTGAAAGGTGTATTATTGATAGTGGAGCTGGGATTAGCTTAATGAGTAATGAAGTAATTCCACCACAATTTAAACCGTTTATAAAACCTTCTAAAGACATTGGAATTCACTCTGTCAGCGGTTTAACTCTTGATCATACAGTTTCAGTGGAATCTTACATAGAAATCCCATTACACTTCTTTGATAGTAATTTTGCTACAAAATCTATTATTTTCTTAATTATTCCCAAGGAAATGATGCCAGCCCCAGTCATTTTAGGAGCTGCTGCTCTCAGGGATAATCATTTACTACCTGACCTCACTTTACGTAGATTGATTCGAAGAATAGGTAATAAATTTGAATGTATAAGTAAAGATGAGAACATTTCCGTTCCTCTAGAATGCAGCTACACAAAACCTAGTAAAGAAAACAAATTTGAACACCGTGAAAAGTAAATCAGGTGTTACACCACACCATATATAGTATACTTGTATAGTAGTTCTGCATTCATAAATTGTATACTAGATAACTTTTTGACCCAGATGGTTCAAGAACCCACAAGATACGATGCACTACTAGACTTAATATACTAACGATGAAAGTATGGTGGATGAAGTTTAGAGTTGAGGAGAATTTAGACTTAGTACCATATATATAATTAGATTTAATATGAATGTAATATCTGGGCCCAAATTGCAAGTTAATAAGGAAAAGATCTTAGATTTCAGAAATGGCGATTTTACCAAATTTCGAGACATGCTTAGTACAACTAACTGGGATAAAGAGTTTAAGACCAAAATTGTTTTATCATGTGGGAACATTTAGCCAAATTTTAACGAATATGTTCATCAGTTATGTTATTAAAGATTAAACCATTAGCGGTGGCCAAAGAGAGAAAACCTGTTGGTGGAATAGAGAGATAAGAGAGAGAAAAATAATATGAAAAGCGTAGAACATGAAAACGGAGCTAAAGTATAATAGGGAAGATGGATTTAGAAAATTATAGGAACAAAGTGCATGAACTTAACATCAATAAGAAGCAAAGAGAAGAGGCAGCAAATGATTTAGCAAGAGAATAGTAATTAAGGAATCTGAAGAAGTTTTTTAGCTTTGTAATAAATTTAAAAGAAGAAAGACGATCTTATCTTTACTCGAGAAATTCACTGGCCAACCAAATCGTGGCATCTACTAACACCATATAAGGAAATTGGTCACATTTTCAATGCTTATTTTGCTTCAGTGTTTACTGAGGAAAGATTAGATAATAGTGGGACTAATAGTTCTTGTATGCATGTACCAAATAGACTTACAGAATTTGAATTTGATGTAAAAGATATAAAACGTTTATTACCATAGTGACCCAAGTAAAGCTGCAGGCCCTGATGGTATATATGGATTTAGAATTCTGAAGATATACCAGCTTGCAAAGCACATGTATTTGATTTATTAAAGCGATCTATAGCAACAGTTTGGTGACGTCCAGATGGACGTGGAAAATGGCATTATGTTGTGCACTATTTATAAAAAGGTAGTAAGAAGATTTGGGGAAATTATAGGCCAGTTAGCTTAACACCTCTTGGTTGTAAAGGTTCTGGCAAAGTTACTCTAAAGAGTCATATAGAGAAATATTTAGAATATAACAAGGTATTGTATGGCTCCCAGCACGGTTTCAGAAAGGGTAGTCATGTCAGACAAACCTTTTAGAATTTATGGAATACATTACTACTGTATCGACCGAGGAGATTCCAGTTATATTGTATATTTAGACTTTAGTAAAGCTTTTGATAGGTTCCCCAAGGCTGATGAAAAAAGTTATTGCAAATGTGGGTATAGGTGGAGTGACATGGTTTGATTAAGAGTGGTTGCGAATAGAAAACAGTAGTGTAAACTAAATGGTAATAAATCATCATGGGAAATAGTGAAGAGTGTTGTCCCACAGGGTTCAGTTCTTGGGGCACTATTGTTCCTCATATATTTAAATGATTTAGACCAGGCGGACTTAAAATGCAGGTTTCTAAGTTTGCAGATGATACTAAAGTGCACCTTCAGTTGAATAGGTTGAGGATGCATAAAGAATTCAAATGATTCTTGATTAAACTTCTTGGCGTGGGCAGATAAGTGCAAATGAATTTTATTAGTAAAAAGTGTAAGGTTCTTCACCTAGTTACTCAAATGAAAAGTTTTTAATCTACATATGAATGGGATTGCTTGAGTCTGTGGGACCAAGAAAACGATTTAGGTTGATATAAGCAGTTATTTGATAGCTTAATCAGGTGTTGGAATCTTAGAAATAAAGCTAATAAGTATGGTGGGCATAATAAATCGCAATGTGTCTACAAGAGCACAAGAAGTAATAAGTAACTGTTTATAACTAGCTATGTTAGCGCCATTAATAGAGTATTCGTGCCACAAGTTTGGGCCCCTTATTTAATAAAAGACCTAGGTATGCTGGAGAGAGTGCAACGATAGCAGCAAACAAGGCATGACTTTCTGGGGTTGAGGGTAAGACTATGAGGAGAGCTGAAGGAGTTAGGAATGATTTCTGTTGTAGAAGGCGATTTCTCAGAGGGGGGACATTGAATACAGGTCTACAAAATATTTACATCTATTGATATACAGAATCAATAAATTTTTCAGAGTAGAACATGGACAGGTGACCAGGGGCATAATAATAAGAAAAATTAAGAAGAAAAGCATGCCATCTTGATATAAGAAAGCATGCATCTCAGTAATAGGGTTGTTTAAATTTATGGAATAGTCTTGCCAGAGTAGGTTGTGAGGTGACTCGATTGCAACATTTTAAGAAAAAGGGTTAGATTCGTTTATGTATGGGGATTGGGAATCATATAATATATTGACGAAGCAAAATTGGCGGGTTTTTAGTTGGTATAGTAGTTATTAATGTTAGAATGCATGTGTGACCATAACTTAGTTATTAATGCATGTGGATGTTTGGTATCATATATTTATATATCATTAGTTTTTGACTAAACCAGATTGGTAGGATTTGTAGTTATGTAAGTTATTGACAAGCCCCTAGGGTGCTTTGTGGATTTCTGAGCAGTTTGGGTAGTGGGATGTGACTGGGACAGTCTCAGATAGGCCATGGCTTTTTACTGTCTCTATATTCTTAATGTTTCTTAAATGTTGTCATAATGGAAATAAATGTACATAATTTTACATAGCAAACTATTGTTCATATAAATGAAAATTTTTTTTTCTTGATAGAAAATGGGATGGGGAATTTAAAATAATATAAATTCTTCGAATCCTGTCCGTATTTTATCATTTCCGCATTCTTTTCCAAATGTCTCCTCATAATGAACCTTCTACTATCGGTTTACGTAAAAGTTTCCCAAAACTTATTATATAGATAGATAAAGAACCCTTTCTCTGCCTCTTTTAATCATGTGTTTCCATAAAGGTTCATATAGCTAGGTTATACCTAACAAACAAAAGTGTATTACTGATCCACTGACTAAAATATATCACGCGTAATATAGTTCTATCATTAATATAGACATATAAATTATGTATGTAATAAAATTTTGATATCATTATCCTAACATATTTTTCTTTTTCATCACGACAAGTTTATTGCAATTTTGGGATTTGACACCGCCCAAAAATTGTAATGAAACTGTTACTGATGGAAATCACAATAAGAAAATTTCTAATCCTTTTGTTTTGAGTTTCAGCGGAAGAAGAAGAGGAACTCGCATTATTCCAACTGTACACTATCTGTCCTGTCCTATTTGGAAAAAGCAGCTAATATTTATTAGTGGTTCTTGGGCAGGATATTAAGTACCATAACAATAACATATGTAGTTCTTGGAATTTAAAATAATTGTAGAAATAACATAGAAATGTAGCAAAGTAATCTAATTTCTATGTTCATGTAGTATATACAATTAACACTTTGCTGTACTACCCTTTTCTCTGCCTAATAACACTGGGTTTAAGCTCCGTTATATTCATCACCGTCGAAAATAAAGGTGGGGGTTTAGGCTTAGTGGGGGAGAATATAGGGGTGACTGTAGACACTAGTCTCTAATTCTTTAGATTTAAGCAAAGTGTTTGTTCACCAAAAATTTCCCAATGGAAAATTATTTAATTACATTAAATAACAGAGTACATTGGCAAATTGATGGTGAACCTAATCTCTTATTACATTAAATTTGTACAAACTTTGGTTTATGGATGACCTTAAACTTTACTTTCTACTTTCCAGTTCAGTTTATATTAATAAACCTTAAAAACGGTATAATAATACCCAGTTTATATTAATAAACCTTAAAAACGGTATAATAATACCCATATTTATTGTAAATACTCTTCCAATTTTCATACCTTTGGATTATAGCCATCAAGGTTAGTAGATTAAAATTCTTACTTTTAGATAGTTATAACTACACTTGATCTTATGTAGATGGAGATATCATGAATATAATATAGATCATATCCCAATCTCCCTTATATTTACAGCTTATTTGCGGAAACCATTCCCCTGTTGAGATTCACCAGCCAAATAAGACCCCTCTTTGACATATTTATGTTAGGGTAAGAATCTTCTATCTTTTAAACATTCCCTTTGATAATTTGACTTGATAAAATAAACTATTAAAATAATTTAAATAAATAACATAATAACTTCCCAGTCATAAATCTAATTCCTGTAAATCTTTGCAGGGTCTTATTTTACAGTCTTATTTTACAGTTTTTATTTTGTGGTTTCATATTTATTTCACAAGAGGCCATCTCAAGACCCATCTTATTTTAGTTCCCAGATTGGCCAACACCCATTTTGTTCTCCAGTTTTTATCTTAGGTTCATTCAGATTGGACAAGATCCATCTTACTTCTAGGTCTTAATTATAGACCACTTCTCAAGAACCGTATTATTCCCAGGCAAAAATTGCCTTCCCAAGAAAACTTAAATGTGAACATTGCCAGGTGTCATTTTACCAACCTTAATTGTGAAGCAATAATAATTG
>JABUQX010051358.1:25000-30000 GCA_015478945.1 Trachelipus rathkii | reverse complement strand
TAGACATCATCTTAAACTCTTTGAAGTTTTGTTCGTTAGAACATCATCTTCTAGATCGATCCTTTTATCTTTTTGATATTTTGTTATTTCATCCAAAACACTTTCATTAATCTCTATTTCTGTATCATCATCGCTAATTAATGCTAAATGAGCATTCATTGTTTGAAACAGATTTTTTGGCTTGGATGTTGAAGGTTGCTTTATTTCTGTAGTTTAACTTCTTTAAGGATGTCTGTTTATAGATAAATATTTTCTATATTCTGAAGAAAGTCCCTTACATTGTTTTGTTATTTCTTCCCGAACTTCCCTCAAAACATAAGAAGTTGTAAAAATTTTCCTTTATATTGAGCATCTAGATACGCTGCGATGGAATACGAGAAATTTCTTTCCATATTATCAAATCTTCGAGTTAACTCCAAGTTGGTATACTACGTCAAAACTGAGAAATTGGTGTGTGGAAGGATTAAGTGTATGAATGCGTTGTATGAAATCTTCTGTGTTGATGAAATGGGAAGATGAAATTTTGCCTATTAATGGTTTTAACTGAGAAGAAAGCCAAGAGGAAAGTTTGTTAGTAGTGCAATTAGTGTTGGAAATGATAGGTCATAAGGGGTGATTAGGTTTATGAATCTTCGGCAAACCATAGAAGTGGGCAAGATCGGTCATGTACGCTTTGTTTTTACTATAAATGTCGGGTATATTTTTATTAAAGTTGTTTTGTGAATTTTTAAGGGGGTTAGTATTAACTTTAATGTTTGCATCAGATAATATGCTATTACTTTTAATTAAATAATCTGCATGATTTAATATGACAACTTTGTTACCTTTATCACTCTTGGAAATAACAATATCCTTGTTCCTCTTCAAGCTTGCCAAAGCCTTGTAGAATTTAAATGGGAGCTTATTTTGTTGGTCAGCAGTAACTAATTCATTTAAGAAAAAACCCCTAAGTAAGACGTGGTTAAATGAAGTATCATTCAAAAAACAACTTTAATAAAAAAATTAAATCTATTTGTAGCAATACACCCGACATTTATAACAAAACCATTAATAGGCAAAATTTCATCTTCCCATCTCATCAACACAGAAGATTTCATACAACGCATTCATACACTCAATCCTTCCACACACCAATTTCTCAGTTTTGACGTTACCTCCCTTTTCACTTCTGTGCCTGTCCCTTTTACTCTAAACTTATTAGAAAACTTTATTCAAGAACATTATATCATTTTAAATTATCCTTTCCGCCTTCTTAAAGATCTCATCTCTCTCACACTTGATCATAGTTGTTTCACTTTTAATAATTCTTTTTCACAAAGCAAATATACGGCTTCTCATAGGTTTCCTTTATTCTCCCACTTAAGCAAAATTTTTATGGAACTCATAGAACATCTTTATATAATTCATCACCCTTCTCTCTCTAATGCCACATGGCTCCGCTATGTGGACGACGTGTTTTGCGCACTTCCAAAACATACCAATATCAATCTCATCTTACAACATATAAATAACATTCATCCCTCTATTTTTTTCACACATGAATTACCTATGGACTCTTCTCTAAACCCTTTTCTAAGATATCTTTAATTTCTTGAAAAACTCTCCACATTGTACCTTTTCTGTCTGTTAATAAAAACCACCTCTTCCTCTGTTGCTCTACATTGGTTCTCCGCCACAAGGCACATATAACACAACTTGCTACACTAACTGCTCTCTATCTTCGAGCCCTTCGAGTCTGCTCTCCTCCTAATCTCTCAACAGAATCAAAAAATTTATTCTACTTTTATCAAACTAAAATATCCTCAATATTTCATTAATTTAGCATATCACAAAGCCAAACAAAAATTCTATAATAGTAACCCCCCTACACCTCACACCACTTTTCCTTATCTTCCCATTCCTTTCAAATTAAATTATCAGTTTAAATTAAATTAAATTATCTTCCTTAAAAGCTTCGTTTTATAAAAAATAATACAATCCCCCTAAAAAAAGTCTTTAAACCCCCTAAAGTTAACAATTATCAAACACAATGCATCTATAAAATCCCTTGCTTTGACTGTCCTTCCGTTTACATCGGCGAAACTTACGATCTGCCTAGACGAGTTTACCAACATAAATATGATCTCATCAACGACTCTCCTAATTCAGCTTTAACAGCCCATCGAACTATGGACGACCATAGAATAAATATAAATTCCGTTTCTCCATTGAAATATAGCAATCAAGTTGTAAAAAGGAAAATAATTGAATCGTCATATATATATTTAACACTCATAATTTTTATAAAAAAGCGGGTGAAATAAGACTGGATATTATACAAAATTCCATACTTTTAAAATCAGGATGCCTTAAAGATAAATATATATATATATATATATTATATATATATCATATATATATATATATATATATATATATATATATATATATATATATATATATATATTTTATATATAAAAATATATTTTTTTTATTTTTATATATATATATACTAAAGAGCGGAAAATTTTAAGGGTGTGAAATAGGTTTACGTTTTTGTACGCTGCGTTAGGTACTTTACTGTTGTTAAGTATGGAACTTTGTTAATGTTAGTAGTTTATTCGTGCGTAAGGTGTGTTAGGTTTTGTCATTGTACAATATATTCTTAGTTCTGATAATGCTATGTTAGCTTTATTAATGTGAAAACAATGTTACGTTAGCATATATTCGTTAGTTAGTATATAAAGAACTTATTTTTGTACTATGTTATTGTTGTTGTTGTTGTCTAACGAGAATATATACCCTTTTGAACTGATATGGCTCGTTCGTACGTCGTATTCTTGTTTACTTTCTTCTGATGGGTTTAAAGAAAGAATCTCATTACATTTAAGGGTTGTTTATACACTATTTTCTTCAGTAGGATAGTTTTCGTAGTGGTGATACGATGACATCTCCCTGCATCTCTACGCTTGTTGTTGATATCTTCACGAGGAGTTTCGTTATTCCCAACGATGTGTCATTTATATTTAATCGTAAACCGAATGGTGACTGCTACATTGCTCGTATTCCTACCAGCGGGTCAAATATAATAAGTATTGCATCACTTTATGCAAATGGTTATAGCATAAAATCATTTTCATGTTTAGACTGATATTTTAATGAAAGGGGGACGGAGTCCTAAAAAGAGATAATGTTATTTGGGTAAGGTTATGATAAATTTTTGTTAAATATTACTATGATAATGTAAAAACTTTACTTTGTTCGTCTTTACTCGTTAGGTATTATGATGGTTAGGTAAGGTTATGATAAATTTTTTGGTAAATATTCTTATGTTATGTAATCCCGCATATGTTTCGTTTAATTGACTAAGTTGTTATGGTAGCTTGTTTACTCGTCTGGTGTTGTGTGTGTGTGTTAGTAGTTATGTTCATAGTTTTAGCTTTTAACATAGAGTAAACTTTCTTTGTTTGTCTTTACCCCCTTTAGGTAATTAATGGCAGGTTAGGTAAGGTATGCTCATTTTTTTTTGTTAAATATATTACTATGTTAATGTAAAATTAACATTTGTAACGTTGGAGATATGTTTGATAAAGTGCGAATGGATTATGTTTTTTGTGAGCCTTGTTAGTTACTTTTACTGTTGATAAGTTTGGACCTTTTGTTAATGTTAGCAGTTTATTCTTGCTTAAGATGTGTCAGATTTGTCGTTGTATATTATATATTCTTAGTTCAGGTGTTGCAATGTTGGCTTTATTAATGTGAAGACTTTGTTACGTTAGCATACTTTTGCCCTGTCTGTATGAAATTGACAATGTTATGGTTTTCTTGTGAGTCTTGTTAGTCACTTTTACTGTTGATAAGTTTGGATCGTTGTTTAATGTAGCACAGTTTATTCTTGCTTAAGATGTGTTCAGGTTTGTCAAGTTTGTATATTATATTCTAGTTCTGGTAAAGTTATGTTGACTTTATTAAATATGAAAACTTTGTTACGTAGCATATTTCGCAGGTCTGTATGATAATTACACAAGGTTATAGTAAATTTTTGTTAAATATTACATGTTAATGTAAAATTACATTGCTATGTTAGAGACATGTTTGACAAAGTGTGAATAAAGTTACGTTTTTGGATGTTATGTTAGTTACTTTACTGGTGTTAAGTGTGAAAACTTTGTAACGTTAACAGCTTATTCCTGTTTAAGAGGCGTGTCCGGTTTGTCTTTGTGGGTTATATTCATAGTTTAGATTAGTAAGTTTTATTAATGTGAAAACTTTGTTACGTTAACATATATTGATTTGATCTTTGTATACAAGAGTATAAAGAACTTGATTTTATCCAAAAATGATACTCGAAATGTGACTTGAATCAATAGATCAATAGATCAATAGATCAGGGATGGACAGGAGGGTAGGGTGGCCAGATGCTGGCTGGATGGTGGTTTGATTTACTGATTTACTGATTTAGGGTATGTAAAAAGTAAATTTGTAAGTTATAAAACAAAGAATAAAGAAAATTTATTTATATTATTATTTATTTATTTATTTTTTTCTTGATGGTTTTGAACATTTTTTTCGAAATCTACAGACCCAATAAACCTATATAAAGACACCAACATTGTTGTTATACGATGTTTATTAACTCAGCAACGCACCAGCTCCACGCACCGTGTGCCACTACCAACTGAATCTTCCTCTTCCTTCATTCTTCATTCTTCTTCTTCCTCCTCTTCTTCTTCCTTCCTCATTCTTCCTTTCTTCTTCTTCTTCTTCTTTCCTTTTTCTTCCATGCATTTCTTCTTTTTTTTTTCAACTGGGGTCCCCCCTCGGGGGGTCCCCGGCAACTCCGAAGCAAATCGACTCCAACTCCCGTCTTCCGATCCAACTCCGACTCTGACTCCGAATCCTTTCTCCAAGTTTCAATCTTCTAAGATCATTTTTAATTTTTTAGGGGGGCTACGTTCCCCTTACGGGGGGAGAGGGAAGTAATCTCGTCTCCGACAGAGAATTACGTTCATCATATAGCT
>JABUQX010051358.1:12500-20000 GCA_015478945.1 Trachelipus rathkii | reverse complement strand
ATGCACCTTGGCTATTCCCTGCTCCCACCGTTTGCTTGGTCCTGACCTCTTTCTTCAAATCTAGCAACCCTGCTGCCTTGTTAAAGGCATCATTCCTATCTCATTCCTCAGATTCACGCGTTGAATTTACTCCAGTGTTTACTTACGGCTATAAAACAGGGGGACAGTGTGGGTGCCTCTATCGTCTTTCCTGACCGCAACTTCTCCCATACCCTCCCCCTCATGTTTCAATTTTTACTGCATAATTAATGGCTATAATGATTGCCTTTTCTCAAATTCTATTTCTTAACCAAGACCACTCTTATGTCATCTATTTCAGAAATTCACTCAGCCGCACTCCAAGCTCGCCTTTTTTTTAAACCCCTTATTTCAAAAACACAATGGTATCCTCCGTACAACAATTTTTTTCGGCTGCTCCACTCTTGGCTAAGAAAACAACTCTCATACTATTTGTTGGATCCTACTCACCCGTAGGGTAACGTGGCAATGAAATCGCTGATAGAGAGGCCCAAATGGCCGCTTCCGCCTCTTTTTTCGGAGCTGTTCCAGGTAACCTCCGGATGCCATTCGACAAGGCCGCCTCCCATCAACGGATTACTATTTCCTGCTCTGCGACAAGGCTTTCGACCTTATTGGCAAGAGTGCTGGAACGAATTGATCAGCGCGGGATCGAAACTTTAGAATATAAAAGAGAGAACATTTGTGAGTGGTCTTCCTCCCACCGACGAATGCGCTTGCACGAGGTGATCTTTTCACGCTTCCGTAATAGCCACACCAATATCACTCACAGCCACTATATGTCACGGGACCCTACTCCTATCTGCACAAATTTTGCCGTCGCCATACCCCACAATCTGTTCGCCAGTATGCTTCATTTGATCTGATCCCCAAGCTGGGCCCCATTCGCCCGTCACTTTCCTACTTTATGGTCGTAATAATTTACCTTCTAAAAGGTGTATTTTTCCCAATAATCTTGATTTCCGAATCTTCCCACATTTAGGAGTTATACCATGATCTTGGTATCTTGAATATTTGAATTTTCTTTTACAATATGTCGAAAGTGGTTATTATTAAACCATCAATAATGTAAGGAAATCTTTTTTATTTAGCTTTAGAATTTTTTATTTTTGACTGAATATTCATTTTGCTATCTAAATTTTCTTTAACATTTAAAATATATATGAGCCAGAACCCACCTATGGAGTTGAATATTCAGCCCACTGTGGCCGCTTCTCTGTAAGCCGTGGTGGGTCCTGTACATTTGACTTAATATATATATATATATATTATATAATATATTATATATATTATAATATATATAATATTATTATATAATATAATATCTATCTCTGTAAGCTGGTGGGTCCTGTATATTATAATAATATAATATATATATATATAGAGCTACACACCCTTAACCAGTGAAGAGAGTAAAATTTTCTTGTTTTTAATTTAGTTCTGTTATATATTAGTAATTATAATTTATATAGGAAAAAATATATAATTTTTGTTAATCAGCGACTCACGTAGTATATGTATGCAAATTATCATTTGAAAATAACAGTCAATCGAGAGGAAAAGATCCATTTTGTAAACTATATCTACCATATTGATTCGACAATATATAAATGACTAAAAGGAAAAAAAAGAAGATTGGTATCAAGTGATGGTTTATTATAAAAAAATTATCTACAGACCAAAATCTGCATCTCGGTCAAGCAGGAAATTTAGTATTCCTTTTAGATTTATATATGCTTATAAATATGGTTTGCCCTGTCAGTTTTCCCAGTAATGCTGCATGACTAACATATTTCTAATAGTAAATAAAAGAACATTCTTCAAAAGATCTGAGTCACATTCACTCTCCAGTTCAAGAGTTGCTTTAATTGATTTTACATCTCTAATGATATCTTGTCCTCTTTTTCCTTTTCGACGGAGCTCTTCATATATCTGCAAGATTTCTATTTCAGTGTCAGAATTCTCCAACTGTTCTTTAAACATTTCTGACTGTAAAGTTTCTTCAATGTAAAATTCAGCTGTTTCTACATCCATCATCCATTCACTCAGGAAATCTTTGATCGCCTCGGTATTCATTTCGGTGTGAGAAGTTTTGATCTGGTGTCGTTGTCTTTTGAATAAGACTAATTTTTTTTTATTACAAAAATACACATTCTTGTAATTTTAAGTAATCTAAAAATTATTTAATATTAAAATTATTCTCGAAATAATTTCTATTAATATTTTTAAAACAAATTAAGTTAGTAATGTACAAATTTGTTAACTCACAAGCAATAAAATATGTTTGCACTGCGGGCGTAAAGTTTTTTTGCTTCACACTTGTGAATTAATAATAATAGCGTCTAAGTTGCGCTCATCTACATTTAGGTCTGAAAACATCCTAAAATCAATATTTGAAAAAGATGGAAGAAGAAGAAAAAGGAAGAAATGGAAGAAGAGAAACTAAAACTAACTATTGCTACCGTCGGGTCCACATGTGAAAAGAAATATGCTTTTTAAAAGAGACTGAAAAAGCAATTACTATAAAAAATAATAATAGTCCTGAAGCATTAGATCTAAAACATTTAAGCTAGCGGTGATGGTTTCTAATGGCAGCGATGCACCGGTTGAGCTATCGTCGGTCGCACTATCTCCTACAATGACAGCGTATGCTGCGCTGATGTTTTGTCCGATGTTATGTCCGAATCATGTGTTGAAAATGCTGAAGTTGTCTGAAAAATTTTGATGATGATGAAGAGAAAATGAAGATCAATGGAAATTTTGGATCAGTCAGAAGTAAATTGTTTGAATGGTTCCTCCATTGTTAATAATGCTGATGAAACAGGAGAGGAAGAGGTTGAAGAAACCTCTCCTAATCAGTTTGTTAATGCAGATTCTTCAATGATCAGGGATGAAGAGGGAAAGGTTTCTCAGAAGAAGAATAAAAGGAAGTCAAAAATACTAATGAAGAAGTCTGAAATATCTTTAGATATTTTTATTATTTTTATTATTATTTTCTGTCCCCTCTTTGAAAAGGGTCCTGCCCGTGAGTGGTGACATTCTGTAAAAAAATAAAATGTGATATTGTTTAAACTTACTCTACACACATGAAACCCAAGATCCAAATATTTCTAAGAAAAAATATCTCAGAAACATTAAAAAAAAAAAAAAAAGTCATGAAAATACTGTACAAAAAGAAATTGTGAAAATATAACTAAAGATAATGGTGAAGATAAAAAAAATCATTTAGCAAATTAAAGTTGCAAACATTAAATTTGTCATTCGAAAGTTCAGGAAAAAAAAAACTAGAAAAAAAAAAAAAAAAAAAAAAAAAAAAAAAAAAAAAAAAAAAAAAAAAAAAAAAAAAAAAAAAAAAAAAAAAAAAAAAAAAAAAAAAAAATATCTTGGTTAAAAAGTTAATCATTTTTGACATCATTTTATGTAAATTAGCAAAAAGTTTTAATTTAAGTAAAAGGAACAATTACTATAAAAAATAATGTAAGTCTTGACTCACTAGATCGAATACAATGGTTGAATGGTCAAATAAATGGTAAATGACAGTAATATAGGATAAAATTATTAAAGTGGAAAATGGAAAATATAATAAAACCACGTATAGCAGGCTGTACTCGTATACCAAATTATCATGTGCAATTATTCATCTATTCAAACTTCAAATCACCAATAAGATGTATGGCAGAAAAACTATGGAAAAAGAGAATATTCTAATGATCATAAACAATGATTAGGCAACCACTTTGATGTAATAAGGGATCGTTAGATCATTAATGATTAAAATTAAAATAATTAAAATAATTAAATAATTAGAAGTATTGTATTCAATTTCTTATCACACATAACAATACCAAAAAACGTTCTTAATGTCTTAAAAAAAATATCTTTATGCAATAGATGTAAATAATTATTTATGCAGTTTTTTTAAAGTCCGAGAACTACAATATCAATATTTAATGGTTAGGATTATTGCATTTTTTTTTAAATAAATAACGCAAATTTGAGCTTTACATCAAAAAGATATGATGCAAATTGATAGTTCACTAAACGCCATGAAAATATGAGAAAAAGGCCTTGAATATATTGATTTATCAGAATAAGAACAAGTAGCCAGTATTAAAAATACTACTAACAAATGCATCATTTTACGAGAAATGTATTCACATTATTAACTTTTCAACAATTAATGGAAATATAGCAAAATAAATATCGACAAATATAAATATGATCTCTGGAAATCCTGTAATGCTAAAACATGCTTTAATAGAGAATTTGTTTAAAATTAGGGTTGTTGGAAATGAAAAGCACAATAGGTTAATACTTTACCTATTATATACATTTTTGGTGACTCATCGTTCAGAGTCATGAAATATTTTGGTAACTCGTCGTTCAGTCATGAACGATTTTCGTAACTCGTCGTTCAGTCATGAACGATTTTGGTGACTCGTCATTCAGTCATGAACGATTTTGGTGACTCGTCGTTCAAATTCATGAACGACTTTGCCCAACTCTAGTCTTCATCATAGGAGTGGATAAATTGATGAAGTAATAGATAGAAGATCCTTAATGAAAATTAGAAAGGGGGATTGGGGATAGGACAGAACCCTAAGGAGGACCTCTTTTTATAAATATAAAGGAGGAACGGTTGCCGTCTACCACAGTCGCTATAGAACGACCGGAAAGAAGATCAGACAGAAGGATATATACCGAAAGAAAGAAATTTAGAAATCAAAACTTTGTGCCAGACTCTATCGAAGACTTCATTATATCTAGCGCCACATCAAAAAATTCACCGAATCGCCGAAGAGCAGAGGACCAAGAATCAGAAAGAAAAGAAGAAAGATGAGCAGTAAAGAGCTTCTTACGAAAGCCTTACCGGTGATCAGAGATAAGATTAGAAGAATTGAAATATTTCAAAACCTTCCCATAAAGATAAATTCGAAAACTAGAAAGAACAGAAGTTAAGAAGAAATACGACCATAGTTTGAGGGTTGGGAGGGGTCCTTTTTTTGGTACATGCTGAATGAGCCCATGTTTCCAGCAGGACTGGAAGGCCTATGCAGAAAGGCAGGGACTGAACAGTTTGCAAAGGCAAGGTGCAAGTCCAGAAGAACAAGTTTTGAGAACCACGGGAGGAATATCATCAGGACCGCACGCCTTCTAAGTGTTAACAGGACCGTACGCCGTGTTAAGTTCAGAGAGAGCAGAAATAAAATGTTTAGAAGAAATTATAACTGTGGGCTTATAGGAATTAGATGTGGGTCGAGAAATAGGAGTAGCTCCTGAATCGTATAGGATGAAATGAGAAGCAAAGGGTTGAGAAAAGAGTTAAGCTTTAGCAGAGGACAAAGCGGAAGTTGTGCCGTTAGAAGATGCTAGAGGAAGGGAAGTGGAAGAATCAAAATTAGAGATGACATTCTTTGAAAAATGCCAGAAAGAGCCTGAGGAAAAAGATGAACCAGAAAGAGCCTGAGGAAAAAGATGAACCAGAAAGATTATTGCATTTTCTCCTGATAAAGCTACACTAATTTACACTTTGTTGAATATCACCTTTCCTGATGTAAACCTTATCATTTAGCTCCTGCTATTCTGTCAATCTACTTTTAAATTTTTCATTTTTGTACATCTGTCTCCTAGCTTAACTGACTATCCTAAATTCTATGATTACTTAAACTTTAAATTAAAGCACATTATCTTCCTTTCACTTTTCTCTGAAATTATCAATCTTTGGCTATTTCAATGTTCACCACCGTCAAAGTCTTTCCTCTAATTCCCAAAATATATCAGGAGAACATGATCATCACTTTTCTATCCAGAATAACCTCGAGCAGTTGGTGCAGCTCCCTATTCGTTTTGCTAATGGTCTTGAAGATAAACTAGATATTCTAGACCCTTTCTTAACCTTCAATCCTTCCCCTTGTTCTGTTAAACTTTTACCTCCTCAGAGTTCCTCCGATCAACTTCTTATCTCTGTATCCTGTTCTATCTCTTCAAATCTTCCGTAGGAAAGACCACCGCCAACAGCGAAGAAACGCTTTTGAAGCTTCTGTGCCGCAAACTGGTCAGTCTTGCTATCGTACTTTTTTGACATCCCATGAAATGTCTTCTGTGAATCTTTCTGGCATGAAAGTATACATTCAATATTATTTCCTTCAACTAATTCTATCAAACCCTGGTTTAAGTCACGCTTTTGTTCTTATGCTATTCGCTAGAAGGACGCTGCCTTCAGGAATTACCGTAATTTTCAAACTCCAGAGACCCGTACAACATATTTCATCCTAGAATTCTGCAAAAGCTATTCTCCTAGACACTAAAAAAAACTTTTTTGGGTAGAAAATGCAATAATTTTTTGGTTCATCTTCGTCAAGCTCTTTTTGTCATTTTGCAAGAATACATACTCTAACTTTGCCTCTTCCTCTTCCTCTTCCTTCTTCTAGTATCTTTGACAGCACAACTGTCGTTACGCCTTCTGCTAAAGCTGAACTTTTCCCTCAAACCTTTGTTTCTAATTCCACTTTAGGCGATACAGACTATTCCTACTCCTCCAACCAAAACTAACTCATTTATGCATATTGCATTTTCATCTAAAGATGTCATTTCTGCTCTCTCTTTGAACCTAACGCTAAGAATGTGTAAGGTCCTGATGGTATTCATCCAGTGGTTCTCAAAACTTGTGTTTCCAGGCTTGCGCCCTCTCTTGGTAAACTATTTCGTCTATGCCTTTCTACTTCTAGCTCTCCTTCCTGCTGGAAATATGCACTCATTCAGTCTGTGCTTAATAAAGGGGACCACTCTCAACCCTCAAACAATCGTCCTATCGTTTTAATTTTTGTTTCTTCCTAAAGTTTTCGAATCTATCCTTAACTGGAAGATTTGGAAGCACGCCAATTCTTCAAATCTTATCTCTGATCGTCAGTATGACTTTCTTAAGAAGCGCTCTACTGGTGATCTTCTTTGTTCTCCATTTTCTGATTCTTGGTCCTCTGCCCTTCGGCACTTTGGTGAATGTTTGCTCTGTAACGCAAGACATATTCGAAAGCCTTGATTTCTAAAGTTGCCTCTTTAAGTATCTATCCTTTTCATTGATTTCCTGTTCGGCCATTCTATAGCAGCTGTTCAACCACCGTTTATTCCTTAAATCTATAAATAGTGGTGTTTCTGAGGGTTCTGTCCTATCCCAGACTCTCTTTCTACTTTCATTAATGACCCTCACTCTATTACTTCTTCGCCTATCCACTCTTATGCTGACGACTCCACTTTTCATTACCCTCTTTATTTTAAAAGACGTCCCTTTCAGCAGCAATAAACTTGAGCTAGAATGGCAGCCTTGGAACAATTTACCTCTGATCTTTCTCAAATTTCTAATTGGGGTACTGAGAACAAGGTTGTTTTCAATACCTCAAATACTCAGTTACTTCATCATTCTACTCAACATGATTTTCCACACAACTATAACAACTTCTTCAAAAACATAAAGCTCATGCCCTA
>JABUQX010051358.1:0-10000 GCA_015478945.1 Trachelipus rathkii | reverse complement strand
TCAAAAATGTACTCTCAAAAATCTTATCGTATATATATATATATATATATAATATATATATAATAATATTATATATATATAATTATATATTTTGTAATATTTATACTTAATATATATATATATATATATATATATATATATATATGTTAAAATTAGTTTCTTAAGATAGAGCCAAAAAGAAGGAATCATGATACGCAGAAATCCAAAAAGACTTTATTTGTACATATTGCCATATGAACTTCTGGTTCTGTAATTAAAACGACAAAAAACAATAATGTAAAAAATGATATATACAAAAAATGACTAAAATATAAAACAAATATATAATAAATTGAAACAAACTATATAATAGATCGTCAGTAATTTTACAATAGATTTTTCCAGTCATAAATCGAAATACATTCATTAGCAAATCATTAAACAAAAATAGTTTTTTTACCCTGATTTATTGGCTGTTAATACCTCTATCAAATAGTTAAAAACATCTTTGTTTGTAAGCTTCATTTTATAAACACTTCTTCATGTTATTCTCCACACATTGCAAGTGCCGAGAGAATTTTCTTAAGCTTATGTCTCAGTTTCACGCATGCGCGTTTTTGCTTACTAAATCTTGCAACTTTCTATTGCAGGAAATTCTAATGTTAAATAAACATTAACATTCCCCGTTTTTGGAAACTTTATTAATTTTATTTAACCCTTTCAATTAAACAAAAAAAATTATAATAAAAAGAAATATGAAATTTCTTTTTCCTTTTACTTAAACTAAAATATCAAATCAAATTTCAATCTCTTTCGTGAATGCATATTTAAAAACATATTTAAATCCTATATACAACTTTTTCTGGGTTATAAGAATATAAAATGTTATTTTATTCTTTCTGACTTTTCGAAAACAAAAATGTTTCGTGAAATCATTCATTTTTCTTTTACTAAACTTAACTATATTGAAAAAGTCTTTCTTTTTATGAAATGTACTTTTTCTTCCTTGTTTCTTATTGAACTTTGGTTCACAAAGTTTATTATTCTTTCTTTGCTTGTTAATACGTTTTATCTTTTTTTGTTTAAAAAACAACTTAGGTTTTATCTTACTTTGTTTTGTCTTACAACTTAGGTTTTGTCTTAAATCTATATGGTTTTTTAAACCTTTATCTTTTATATCTTTAAACTCATTTTCAGTTTTAGGAACTTTGAACTTTGGAAGAGACTTCATTACTTTATTTTTAACTTTAGAAGCTTTTGTTTCTTGACAAGGCCTTTGAGAATTACTTTTAAAATTCTCTCTAGTTGTGCTAAGATTGCTCGTCATTGACAAAGTTTCATTTTTAGAAAGCTTCATTTCTATGGTTTTTTGACAAGGCGTTTGCAAATTACTTTTAAAATTCGCTTTAGATATGCTCAGGGTGCCCGTCCTTGACTTAGTTTTAGAAGCATTTAAAACATCTCCCATAGTAAATTTTTCAACAAGTGAATGCAGATTACTTTTAAAATCCGCTTTTTTGTACTTATTCTTATTCTTCTCATTAGAATTCGTACTGCTAAGTTTACTTATTGCAAATTTATTTGAAAGTATGCCTGTTGCCTCTACATCTTTTATTTTAACGACAGAAGTGGTTACATTTTCCACTTTTATGTCTATTTGTTTGCTACATACTGTTGAAGGAATTTCTTCTTTTACAGCTGCTTTAACTGTGAATAGCTTTCTCTCAATTATTCTAGTCTCTAGTTTTGCATCTTTCTTTACAGTTTTTGCAGTCTCTTCCTTTACAAATACCGTTGCTGTTGATTGCATGTCAACATTATTTTTATTATTGTTCAATAATTCTCTACATTCTTTTTCATAAATGAATTGTTGTTTTTTATTAACTAATATTTTTTATTATTTGGCTTTCTATTAAAAAGCCTGTCTAAATCCTTTGTACTATCCAACTCTACATATTTAGTATTAATCAAATCCCATTAAAAATTACATTATACTTGATGAAGTACATATAATAATTTTAATCTTCTTAAGTCTTTTTTCGATATAGGCCTGTCGTAGACTAGTTTATTTTTTTGTTTAATTATAATTAAAGACATCAGATGTGAGATGAGTCTCTTATAAACTATTCTTATTTTTTACGAATATTATGCAAGAGACTTAAAATTCATTAATTATTTCTATTGATTTATAAGCATTATTTATTACTCGCCAACAAAATATCTGCAAGTTAATTGACTTGTAACAAGTATTTTATTACCTTATATCATTCGACCATCATAAATAGTTAATTTTAAGTTTTTTAGATAAAATATATATATATAATTTTTTGGTGTTTATATATATATATATACATCTATAGAAAAATTAATCATATTTAAAAACTTAAAGAAAAAAAAAAATGTTACGATAGTTATTTTTTTTTATATATAAATCAAATTTAATTGAGTTATTCTTTTAAATACTTTAAATATTTAATAAAAATAAAAAAAAACGATTTTAAAAAAGTAAGTCTTTTTCAACAAAACTATACAATCGAAACTTTAAAGAAATTTAGTTTTATTATTATTTTTTTTTTTTTTATTTATTTTTATTTATTTATTTAAAACAATATTACTGTATCTTTCTCTTTATTATTATCATCTTTATACTAAACTTATTTTAAAACAATATTACGTATCTCTCTTTATTATTTTATACTAAACATTGCATTGCATATCAATTTATTATAAATAGCATAACAAAATTAACAAATAAAAAAAAAATTCTTAAAGCAACTTAGTTACTACTATTAATCTTTGTCATTTTGATTAGTAGTATTTAATCAATTTTAACAACTTTAATTTTCTGTTTTAACCATTATAAAAACAATAAATTATGTATTTGTTAAATGTTGTTTACTCTCTAAATATGATTTGGATTTGTCGTCTTGTAAACTCTTGTGCTTGTGAGCAAGCAAAAATGTGGCAACCTTTGTTGGGTTGTCTCTCATCAACTTCTATTTTGCACCCTAAAAATATTATTTATAAAACTTACCTATTATTTTTTTATTCACAACTCATCTCATATAACGATACATTATTCTCATATTTATTTTCATAAAATACCTTTAAATTTTATTTTTAAACCTTGCAACTTTATATGACGTCACTAACCCTCTCATTTCAACTCTGAGTTTCAAATGTTGAAAGACAATTTATCATCTATCTAAAATATTATATTTATATTATTTATTAATTTATTATTATTTATAATTAACAAACACCTTTATTTTATAATAAACTTCATAAACATATTATAACTTTATTATAAATTTATTTATAATTATAAATTTATTACGAAAACTGATGCTTGGCAACTTTAACCTATTGCAAAGCACTTGATCTTTTTTCACTTCTATAAAATTTTAAAAAAAGCGACATTTGGCAATCTAAGGTACCAATGGCACTGCAAAAAATTTTCTTTATTTATTATTTTTATTTAACTTTTAAAAAGAATTTTAACTTTAATTAACTTTAAATAACTTTCACTTTTAAAACTTTACTATTTTAACATATATTTTAAAATGCACTGCAAATCCTTCTTCTTTTTTTTCTTGTGTTTCTTCAATGCTTCAAGCAACGAAATAAAGGAGAGGGAGGAGACTATGCCAATGTAACAGCGCCAATTTCCCTTTGCATTGGTTGTAGGCATCCCGTTTTCTTCTTACGTCTCGAATGCGGCAGACATCTTGGTTTTGCAGACGACTTTGAAATTCTTTCTCATGGCTTTTACGATGTCTTTCTTTCTTCTCTTTATGACTTGCAATGTGATTCTAATATAATTTCTTCTCAAATTGCTAACTTAAAACAATATGTTGAATTCTGATTTGCGTGATTTCTTCTCAAATGGAATAAATCAGAACAATGTTGAAATAGCTTCTTAAGATAGAGCCAAAAAGAAGGAATCATGATACGCAGAAATCCAAAAAGACTTTATTTGTACATATTGCCATATGAACTTCTGGTTCTGTAATTAACGCCCCAAAAAAATAATGTAAGAAAAAATGCTATATACAAAAAAATGACTAAAATATAAAACAAATATATAATAAATTGAAACAAAATATATAATAGATCGTCAGTAATTTTACAATAGATTTTTCAAGTCATAAATCGAAATACATTTATTAGCAAATCATATAACATAAAATAGTTTTTTTTACCTGATTTATTGGGCTTTTAATGACTCTATCAAATAGTAAAATCATCTTTGTTTGTAAGCTTCATTTTATAAACACTTCTTCATGTTATTCTCCACACATTGCAAGTGCCGAGAGAATTTTCTAAGCTTATGTCTCAGTTTCACGCATGCGCGTTTTTGCTTACTAAATCTTGCAACTTTCTATTGCAGGAAATTCTAATTTTATATAAAATTAAAAACAATATATATATATAGTATATAATATATATAATATAGTATATATATATATATATTATATAATATATATATATATATATATATATATATATATTATATAATATAATATATATATTATATATAATATATATATATATATTATATATTATATATATCATATTCACAATTCTTTTTAAATTTTAATGGGAAATTTTAAGAAAATTCGTAAAAAATCCCTTCAAATCAAATAATCTAAAAAATCCCATTCTTCTTTATCATCACTTAGGAACAAATGCATATATAATAATATATATATATATATATATATATATAATATAATATAGTATATATATTATAAATATATATATATAAATATATATTATAATATATATATATATATATATATATATAATATATATATAAATATTAATATATTAATATATAATATATAGTATAATATAATTTATAATACTATATATATATATATATATAATATATATATATATAATATAATATATATATATATATATATATATATATATTATAATATATATATATATTATATAAATATATATTATCATAGTATATAGTATATAATATATATAGTATTATGCAGAGGTGGGATTCGTTTACTCAAAAAATGTAATTCCCGTTAACCGTTACTCCGTTACTCGGAAAGAAAGTAGTCCGTTATCGTTATTCCGTTTCGTTTAAAACCCGGAAAAGCAACCAAGTGCGTTACTCCGTTACTCCATTAATCTTAGCTTTTGACTACGATATTTTACAATATCTTAAATAATTTTTTTTTTTTTTTTTTCTTTTACGGTGTATCACCACCGCTCACGGGCAATGCCCTATTCAAGGAGGGGGTGTGTATTAAATTTTCAACATTATCATTATTATTAAAAAACATACCCTAGCGCACTCAAGACTTAGTTCCTTTACATCCACCAGCGATTTAATTACACTAGCCACCTCTGTCATTCACAACTTTCCTACTACGACTCTGCACATCCGTTCCCTTTTTAATCCAACATACATCCCTAAATTGTATAAACTCAACACTTGTTCCAGCTGCTCACCATCTACATAACTTCACACAGAGACTGTCTTCACTCACAACCATAACCTTACTCTTATCTACGCTTACTTTCAAACATCTATCTCCTTTTGTACACCTTGCCAAATCTCTCTACTAATTCTCTCAAACTCTTTTCAGATTCGCCACACAAAATCAAATCATCCGCATATAATAGATACGGAACCCTCCACTCTCTTCCATTCTCCATTATTCTAACCTCTAATTCTTTCATAATGCCACCCATATACAAATTGAATGGCCAAGAAGACATAACACATCCCTGACTCACTCCGCTATTAATATTAAACCAATCACTTTCAACTCCATTTATTTTTACACACGCTTCACTATCGTCATACATACTTTTGATTCCATTCAGAAGCTTACCACCAACACCATATTTCCTTCAGTTACTCGACAAACCCTTTCGACCAAAATACCAGCATATATATCTTCTCTACAACACTCAATAAACTAATTCCCCTATAATTCCTACAGTTACCCTTATCATCCTTACTTTTATATAAGGGTACTATTACTGCTCTCCTCCAATCCCTCGGAACAAAAAATTCCATAAACGCTTTGTTACACAACCTCCAAATTCAATCAATCACCATCTCGCCTCCGTTCTTGATCCTTTCACCAGTAATTTCATCTATTCCTGCAGATTTAGCTTTCTTCAACTTTCTCACTCTACCCATTACCTCCTCCTTACTAATGACCTCATCCATAAAATTCCTATTCCTTCTTGCACCATCAAACCCACACAAATCCACTATCCCTCTTCATTACTGCCAATGTTATGCAGATTTTCAAAGTGTTCTCACCATGCTCTCCTCACATTCATTTCATTAGTTACGAAATCACCCAATCCTTATTTCATTAGTCTAATATAGATCCCGCTTATTCTTATATATATATATATTATAATATAAATATATATATATTATAAATATAATATACTATATGATATATATATATAGCGTATATAATATAATATAATATTATATATATACTATATATATATTATATAGTATATATATCTAAAAATGATTTTTAGCTGACACGGGGTGGTCAATTGCTATTCAACATTCCAAAAGAAGTCGAACAAAATTAACGCGCGACTAAAAGCGAACGAGGAAAAGATAACGGAAGTTATTCGCAGTGGTTACATGGAAAAGAATAGTAACGAGTTCCTGACTCCCGTACTCAAAAAGACTTATTCCAGTTAGCAACGAAGAAATATATATATATATATTTATATATATATAATATATATATATATATATATATATATATATATATAATACTATATATATATATATAATATATTATATATATATATATATAATATAATTATATATATATAACTATATATATATAATATATATAATATATAATATATATATTATAATATATATAGATATATATAATATATATATATATATATATAATAATTATATATATTATATATAATATATATATATATTATATATAATATTATATAAATATAAGTATATATATATTATATATATATAATATATATATATATATATATATATTAATAGTATATATAAATATATATATATATATATATATATATATATATATATATAATATATAAATAAATAAAAAATACACATATAAAATATATATTATATATATATATATAATAATATAATAGTATATATATATATATAGTATATATACTTTATATAAATATAATATCATATATATACATATATATATATAATAATATATATAATATATAATAGTATATATATATATTACCCAACAATTAAAATGCACAATAATAATAGATTTGAAGATAGTCTTAAATATATACTAGCGGTTGGTTAGTTGTCTCGGAAGAGCTTGTCTTAATTATTGGTTTTAAAGTATAGAGAAAGACGTTTTAAAACCTCACTCGCAAATAGAACACAATCGTACTTGGCTGCGTTTGGGCTATTCAACTTCATTAAACGCATTCTCTTAATGAAAATGGGGTTGTGTTCCCGCAAATGTCACTGAGAAGCTATTGGTGGCCACACACACAGATATTTGATATTACTGTATATAGTCTCTCTCTCTCTCTCTCTCTCTCTCTCTCTCTCTCTCCTTCTCTCTCGAATTACTCTCTCTCTCCTCTCTCTCTCTCTCTACTTCTCTCTCTCTCTCTCCTCTCTCTCTCTCTCTCTCTCTCTCTCTCTCTCTCTCTCTCTCTCTCTCCTATTTCACGTTTTTAAGATGTAAAATTTATGCTATTTTGAGTAATAATATTGCATTTATTTTAATTTTATTTTATTTTAAAAATAAGAACAATTTAGATTAATTTCAATTAATGTACTGGTACATTAAATTTATTTATATTTAATAGTTTTTAAATCTTCTGACGAGCATTAATAATAATAATAATAATAATAATAATAATAATAATAATAATAATAATAATAATAATAATAATAATAATAATAATAATAATAATAATAATAATAATAATAATAATAATAATAATTACGAAATAATATTTATATTATTTTAATGCGAAATAAATGTATGTCACACGAGCATTTATTTATCTACGAAAGTTTTGTCGCCTACACCCCCCCGATTCGTGAGTGCTGCAAAAATAATAAAATAGTGTTTCAATATCATAAGCCTATATAAGCCTATATTAAAAAAAAAGAAAAAGAAAAAAAAGAAGATATCTGGCAATAAATGCGGCTTTAATATAAAATTTGGAGACCTCATAACTGTTTACAAACTCATTTTTCGAACTTTCTTTACTGTTTTCTTTCTTTAGAGATTATTTCAAAAATTTCATAAAGTTTGATGCAAATCGTCGGTTGTCACTTTTTTATTATTATTAATTCCTCAGAGAATTGTTATAAATATGACATTTAGAGGACTATAATTTCATATTTATGATCTTTAAAAGCAATAATAATTTCGACATAAAATTAATAAATACATCTCTTAACAATGTAGTATATATATAATATTATGATACTATATACTGATATATATATATTTATATATATATCTATATAGTATATATATCATATATATACTATATATATCTACTATATATATATATATATAACTATAAGTATATATATATATATATATATATTAATACATATATATAGTATATATATATAGCAATATATATAATATATATTATTAATATATTATATATATATATAAGTTAGAGTATCTATATATATACCTATATATTATATATTATCATGTGGCGGACTCCAGTAATCTTTTACTACTCGGTGCTCTCTCTTTCCTCTCTCTCTCTTCTCTCTCTCTCTCTATTATTATATATATAATATATTATATATATATATACCTATAAGTATATATATATATATCAATATAATATATATAGATATAATATATATATATATATTCTGTCTTGATTAGTGTCTATAGAGTTTAAGCTGATCTCCTTCTTTCAAATCTATTTCTTTATCAAAACAGTTTGAAACGTTTACCTTATTAACATTAAGTTTGAATTCACAAATTCACAGATTACCGTCTCCGCCAACCGATATGGTGCAGAAACTCCGCCTTTTAATGGTCTAAAACGCTATTTAAAACTTTATATTCCAACCTTTTTTCGTTTTAATTTGCATCAATCTTTTAATTTATTATTTAATTAATTTCATTATTTGACCAACTTCCGCCAAAAAAAACAAATAAGAGAATATTTTATCCTTAACATGAACAAATTTGCAAAAATAGATTGTTTCTATAATGTAACTCGGGCTGAGCACGAGTAGCACGAGTCAGATCGCGCTTCTGACTATATATATATATATATATAGCTATAATATATAAATAATATCAAAGTATAATATATATTTATATAATATATATATAAGTGTATATATTATAATATATAATTAATATATATTTATAATAATATATATATATATTATATAATTGATATATTTATATCATTTACCACATAACAGTATACAGTATTTATACTAATATCATATATATATATATATATATAATAAATTATAATATATATATATATATATTATACTAATAACATATATATATCATATATATATTTACACGTATATATATAATATAATATAATTCTATATATATATATATAATATACTATACTAATATATATATATAAATAATTTATTTATAAATATATATATAACTATATATTAATATTATACTATTATATATATATTATATAGTATAATATAAAATATATGATAATATATATTATACTATTATATTATACTAATATATATATATATATATATATACTAATTTGCCTTAGCTGTGGATTGGGTGGGGTTTTCCTTGTTTATTTCTGCCCCCTCCTTGAAAAGGGCTCGGCCCCGTGAGTGGTGGTTAACTGTAAAAAAAAAAAAAAAAAAAAAAAAAAAATATATCATATTAGCGGATGGAATTGCTTTTTGGTGGCTCTTAAGTTTGCCCAAGCACCCTATATAAAGTTGGTAATTTAGAAATCCATAATTGAAATGATGTTTTTATTCAACATA
>JABUQX010051357.1:0-33685 GCA_015478945.1 Trachelipus rathkii | reverse complement strand
ATAATATATATATATAATATATATATATATATATATATTACTGTTAATATTCTGATGTTACTTAATTTATTTATTTATTTATTGAAAATTTATTTTGAAACTAAATGATGGATTTGCTTATTATATAGATTAAATATACTTATCATTAATAGGATGATAACTAGGAATAATTAGTAATTTAGAAAAAAAAATTTGTATAAAAAATCAAAAAAATCAAAAAATCATGATTTTTTCTTTAAAAAAATCAATCTATTTAATCAACTCATTAAATCAATTTGATTTAATCAGTGCCAATCCTGTAAAGGAGTAATAATGTAATCATTATTTGTCAATAAATATTTTATATATAATTTACCCTATTAAAGGATGAATTTGAATTAAATCTGCCTCCTCTACCACTGTTTCCACCCTTCTGGGGACATTCCCTGGAAAAGTGACCAGTTTCATTACAATTGAAACAAACACTGCCGCCACTTTTCTTGGGACAATCTCTGGAGATGTGGCCTGTTTCTTTACACTTGTAACACATACCTCTAAAACTTCTCTAAAAAACAAAACAAAAAAATAATAATAATAATACTAAAAACTCAATAAGCATTATTTGAACATATGATTTTGTTGCTTTTTCAAGCCTCCTAAATGTATTTCTGTCTACAGAAGAAATTTTCTTTAGTATTATCCTGGAATAAAATAAAACTATTGATTTAATAACAGTACCAAGCTTTCGTCCGTACACTTAGGACATTTTCAAGGAATAGTTTTATTTTTTTTATATTTTAACAATTTTGATAATATAAATATTATTTAAACTAATAACAAAAATAAATAAACAAAATTAATAATTTTAAAAGTTAGAAAAGTTAACCTACGTTGACTTTTTGTTGTTTAAAAATGTTTAAAAAATTAGACATTTCATTATATTTTATGTTTATTATGTAATATTTCCTTAAGAGCAATGATTCCCTAGGCGCAATTCATAAAAGTCATTTTTCTTGTTATGAGGAGAAGCCCTCTTTTATGCTGTTATCGGGAATTTTGTGGTGTTCTTCCTTAATATGTTGAAATATTTTACTCGGCTTATACTTATGCTGCGACATTCTCATGTTGAGGGTATTCGTTGTGTATTCCTATATAAGCGCGTTACATCCACTTTCAGAAACATGAAATCGGTACACAACGTTACTACTCTCACCATCCGAAAGCGCTCACGAGTAGAGAAGCACGAGCTCAGTTTTTTTTTTTTTTATTCCCCCCAAAAAAATGGCCTATAGTAAGATCTTAATATTAGCTTCTCCCGTCTTTTGCTTTAATATGTTCTTCAAAATAATTTTAATTTGTTTTCTTCCTCTTTTTTCTGGACTAATATTTCAGTTTTATAATATACTTAGAGACTTTTCGCCTGAATGTCTAATTCATAGTAATTCCCAAAATATTTTAAGATTATTTATAGTTTTCTTCGTATAATATACATGGGAAGTTAGTTGTTTATCAGATTCTTTGTTATCTTTTAATTTCTAAATCAAAAAGGGTCCAATAAGACGATTATCTTAAACGCTCGTGAGCGATTGGATCGTTTCATACTGATTCCAAGTTTAGGAGTGAAGGAGACCGATAGTAAGTATGACTGGTAACGTGACTCATGATCTCAAAATATATAAACAACCTAATTAGACCATATCTTAAAGAAAAAATTTATACTTTATTCAACAAATGAATGAATTGAAAAGACTATACAATAATTCCTTCGAATTTAATACGCCTATATCTTTGGATGTTGAAAAGTCTTTTTCTACGAATTTCCTTATATCCGAAACTATTAACATAATATTAGAAAATGTTGATTCATCATAAATAAAAAAAACCACACCATCCATAAGAGACATCCTCAAAAAAGATTTGACTTTATATATGTACTACGAAACCACCTTTTAGCTATCATTGGTGAAAACAGTATATTCAAAATGAATGGCTGTTTCAATGGGATCACCTTTTAGGACCAACTTTTGCAGATTTCTATATGTAATCAATAAAAACCAGAAATTTTTTATTGAAAATTCGGCCCATTCAATCATAATTTTTACAGTCGATACGTAGACTACCACCTTTGTAATATTTAACGACCAGAAATCGTTTCAAGAGTTCAAATCCAAAATAGAAAATCTCAGTGGTTTGAAATTTACTTTTGAAAGGGCAAAAAATAACTATATTAATTTCTTAGCATTAATTATTAAATTAAAAGGGATGGAAAAATTGATAGAAGTTCTATGTAATCTACCGAAGGGAACATACTTGAAATTCGACTCCTTCACTCCCTAAACTAAAAAATGCTGACCATAAAGACTTTAGTTTCACAGAAGCGTTTAAGATATTCGTCTTAATTGGACCCTTTTGATTTATAGAAATTTTAAAAAAATAACAAAGAATCTGATAAAAAAATACTTCCCCCAGTATATTATAGAAAAACATATAAAGAACACTTTAAATAATTTTATTCGCCAATTACTTTGTATGGAAAATGAAAAAAAGATTTTGCTCGTAGTATATAATAAAACTGAAAATATGAAGAAGAAAAAGAGGAAGAAAACAAATTTAAAATTAATTTTTGAAAAACATATTAAAGCAAAAAACGGAGAGGCTTATACTTAAGATCTTTACTATAAGGCATTGAAAACTGAGGCTCGTGTTCTCTACTCGTGACGCTTTCGGATGTGAGAGTAAGAACGTTGTGTACCGATTTCAATGGTCTGAAAGTGGATGTAACGCCACTTATATTGATACACAACGAATTACCCTCAAACATGAGAGTGTCGCAGCATAAGTATAAGCCGAGTAAAAATATTTCAACATATTAAGGAAGAAAACCACAAATTCCGATAACAGCATAAAAGAGGATTTCTCCATCATAACAAGAAGAAAGATTATTAATTGAATTGCGCCTCGGGAATCATTGCTCTTAAGGAAGATAAAAATATAAGTAATAAACATAAATATAATGAAATGTCTAACTTTTTTAAACAGTTTTAAATAACAAAAAGTCAAAGTATAAGTAACTTTTCTAACTTTTAAAATATAATTTTGTTATTTTTTTTATTTAGTTTAAATAATAATTTATATTATCAAAATTGTTTTTTAAAATATAAAAAAATAAAAACTATTGCCTTGAAATGTTCGAAGTGTACGGACGAAAGCTTGGAACTACTGTTATTAAAATCAATAGTTTTATTTTATTCCAGGATAATACTAAAGAAAATTTCTTCTGTAGACAGAAATACATTTAGGTGGTGAAAAAGCAACAAAATCATGTTAAAATAATAAAATAATAATAAATAATAATTAATAATAATAATAATATAATAAATAATAATGAATAATATATCAACCCAAACATTTTTTTATACGGTGCAAGTTCAAAATATAATACTTACATTTTGACTCTTATCAGGACAGCTCTTCCACAAATGGTCTTTAGAGCCACAGCTATCACACTTCTTTCCATCAGGACAGTCTCTGGAAAAGTGCCCTTCCTCATTACAGTTGTAACAAACATTCTGCGAGTTTAAAGAATATATATATATATATAATATATATAATAATATATATATATATATATATATATATATATATATATATATATATATTATTATATATATATATATATATATATATATATATATATATAAATATATATAAATATATATATATATATATATATATAATATATTAGGATGGGTCCGGCATACTCGAGGCGTTGAAATTACCTCCCCATTTTTAATGGTGCACCTTTCTCTTTTTCGTTCATATTCTTTACACACTCATTCTCCAGGCAACATATTACTGACCACCATTTATCTACATATCATATATATATACACATACTTAAAAGTACAACACCCCTCTTCTTGATATCACCGTACAGACATCCCTACTACTCTATCCCTATGTGTGGGGAGAAAGAATTGCCCACAATCGTATGTCTTGCATGCAGTAGAAGCGACTAAGGGACGGTGGTAGTTGGGTTGGCTGCCCACACCACTTATCTCTTGCTAGGAATGCTAATGTAGGCCTCAGAGAAGTCGTTATCCCGTAAACCTTCTATCTTTCGCGGAAAATGTATGAATCGTAGGGTACATGGAATGTCAGAAGAATAAATGTTTGGGAGAAGGAGAGAGGTGATGGATGTATTTAGAAAGGATAAATTTGATTTGCTCGCTGTGACTGAAACAAAGATGCAAGGAAACGGGTGAAAATGAGTGGTGTGGTGTGAATGTGTGTGTGCTGGTGTGAAGGAAGGAATGAGGGGGAGAGAAGAGTTGCAATTTTGCATGAGTGACTTTGTATAGAGCTTATGGTTTAGACTTAGTTGTGTGAGTCTTAGAATTTATTGGTTAAATTAAGTTTGAAAGTCAGGTATGTGTGGTTGTGACTCCATGGTCCATCTAGGGAAACGTTGAAAGAGTACGAATTTTTTGGGATAATCTGAGTGATGTTTTGGTTGGTGAGTAGGAGCTCAGATTGATTGGAGTGTTGGGGACCTGAATGGTTGATAGTGATCAAAAAGCGGGATGGTATAACAGGTGGTTTGCGGTGTCGGGAGAAAAATTATGATGGTTAGGTAAGGCAATGATTCTGTGAGGGGAGAGGTGTGTGTGTAAGTTATACTTTCTTTAAACACAAGTATTCATAAGCATACTTTAGAGTTGGTGTAGGTAAGAGATGGTATCGAAGTGAAAAGTGGTTGATGATTTTGTTGTTGGTGAAGAAGGAATTGTTGAAGTATGTGTTGGATGGTTAAATTCAGTGCAGGGTTTAGGAATGTAATTATTAGGATCATTATATTGTTCTATGTGAAATAGCGTTAGTGGGGGGCTTGGGTGGAGAGGGAAGGTGATAAGAAGGAACAAGTGGGTAAAAATTTAAGAGAGTGAGAAGTTAAAGCAACAAGTAATAAGGATAAGTATGTAAAGAACGTTCGCAAGCAAATATTGTGAACAAGTTGAACTGAACAAATCTGGGAGCAAATGAAGGAAGCAATTGTTAGCAGTGCAAAAGAAGTATGTGGATTGCTAAGTAGAAAGTAAGAATGTTTAACAGTGAGTGGATGAAGAGGTAATGCAAGCGGGTTAAAAGTAAAAAAAGAAGAGCGTGGTTGAATGGTACTAAAAGCCAAATGATGAAGTTTCAAAGAAAGTGTTTGGAGTTTATATAAGGACGAAAAAAGAAATACTAAAAGTGCATGACGTAGAGAAAAAGAAGAGGCAAGATGAACAGTTGAAGGAGGATTGAATGGGACTCACAAGGAATAGAAGCTTCTTCTGAAAGGAAGCGCGAAAGTTAAGAATGAAAAATAAGGGGAACCTGCTCAGAATAATGAATAGAGATGGTGGTTTTGTAACTGATGAATGGATGTGAGGGGAGTATGAAAAGAACACTTCGAAAATCTGCATAATATTGGCAGAATATCTGTGGATAGTGGATGTTGTGGGTTTGATGGTGCAAGAAGGAATAGGTCATTGGGATGATAATTAGTTAGCCAGAAGTAGTAATAGGTAAAATAAAAGTTGGAAGAATAGTAAATTATGCAGGTATAGATGAAATTTACCGGTGAAATGATCAAGGAACAGAGGCGAGATGGTGAATGATTGGATTTGGAATTGTGTAAAGCGTTATGGAGGGTATAGTCCAAGGGATTGGAGGAGAGAGTAATAAATACCCTTATAAAAGAGTAAGGGAGATAGTTGAACTGTAGAATTAATAGGAATGGTTATTGAGGCGATGCCAGGAAAGATATTTGCTGTATTTTGGTCGAAAGAGTGCGTCGAGTGACTAAGGACTGATTGCTTATATAACAAGGAGCAATTAGGCGTGGTAGACTGTGCGGATAAAATCTAAACATTGCTTTGATTATTGAGTGAAGAAGGAAAAATAAATGTAGAAGGTTGATGGGTTGCAACCAGGCGTTATGATTAGGGTAATAGGGAGCTCTATGGGCAGTGTTAGCTGATATATGGATGTTGGTGGTAGGCTTCTGAATGAATTCAAAAGTATGTATGATAGTGAGGCGTGTATAAGACATAAATGGTGTCAAAGGTGATGGGTTTAGTATTAATAGCGGAGTGAGGCAGGTTTTATTATATTCTCCTTGGTTATTCAATTTGTATATGGAATGGGGTTATGAAATTAGAGGTGGGGGTGGCAGGAAATGGTTTAGAATGATGGAGAATGGATGAGGAGCGTGCCCTACCTTATTATAATGCAGATGATGATTTGTATTTTGTGTGGCCAAATCTGAGGAGTTTGAGAGGATTGGTAGATGAGTTTGGCAGGGTGTATAAAAAAAGGAGGGGTGTGAAAGTAAACGGTAGATAAGAGTAAGGCGTTATGGTTGTGAGTGAGGACAATCCTCAGTCTGAAGTTATGTTTGAAGGGTGAGCAGCTGGAACAAGGTTCAGAGTTTAAAATATTTAGGGTATTTTTGAGATTGAGAAGGCGTTACAGATGATGCAGAGTTAGTAGGAAAGTTGTGAATGGCAGAAAAGTGTGCTGGTGCAATAAATCGTTGGTGAATGTTAAAAGACTTAGTTCTTGAGTGCGCTAGGGTCTCACATGAGGGTAGTTGTTACCTGTGTTAATTGTCTATAGTAGTGAGACTATGCTGGAAATAAGAAGTATAGATCTAAAGTTCAATGTGTTCAGATGGAACAATCTTAGGGGGCATGCTAGGCTGTGAGAAGAAGTGATGAAATGAGGAATGAATGTTATTAGAGAGTTGTGGTGTGATGAATAACAGTAAAAATCTGAAATAAATGAAAAATGTATGTTGAGATGTTTGGTCATGTGGAAAGGTGAATGATAGTCGGTTGTTAAGCGGATGTATAGTGGCGAGTGTTGTTGGGAACTGACCGGCTGGGGAGACCGAAGAAAAATGCCTGGGAGAGAAATGTGAGATTTGGCAGATCGAGAATAAAAGGTGAACTAATAGGAGATGAATGAGCGGCCGGTTCTGTGGAAGTTTACGGCGTATATGGTTGTGGCCACCAACCTGGACAGCCAAGGGATGAACCTCATACACTTGACAATTTACCAAGTTGAGGGTCCGTCACCATGTTCCCATTGTGAAGCTCCTAGGTGGATTTTCTGTTGTGACGAAGTGCTCACTAATAATGTACCACTACCAGGCGGGCAGGTTAAGCTGGGCCTTTTCTGTTAGACTTGTCATTCCTCTACTGCTTTCTTTTCCGATGCCATGACAAGCACCTTACCCCCAGTCTTGGGGAAAAGAGGAGAATAAAGAAAGAAATAGTGGTAGTCAATAGTCATAAATAATAATGATAATAGAATTTTCTTTTTTTATGCCTCCCTTTCTTTTCACACTAGATGTGGGGTAGGGAGCATAACATGAACAGAAATAAGATAAGTTAAGTAGAAGAACATGAAATAAGTTGAAAGGAAAGCCCCCCCCCCCCCCACAAAAATAATACTTAAATTGAAGTTTCCTAACTCTTCCTTTTTAAAAAATAAAAATTCAATTAAAATTTCAGTTTGGACCCAAATAATACTAACTTTCTTTGAACTTTGCCCTTTGATGATTGGCATTTTCATCCTCATTAGATCCATTCCCTTGCTCATCATCACTGGAAACAGCACTATCTTCTTCTTCTGATTCAATAGGGACTTGTTCATCACCACTATCTTCTTCCTCTGATTCAATACAGGATTGTTCATCACCACTCTCCTCTTCCTCTGATTCATTAGTGACTTCTTCATCACTACTGTCACAAGCACTATCTGCTTTCTCTGATTCAGTAGTGAAGTCTAATTTTGCTTTCTTTCGTTTTTTAGGAGATAATTTATTGGTAATACACTTCTCAACTACATTATTGTTTCCTTCCACAGAATTTAAATCGTCTGCCTCTTCAGTTATTAATTTTCTTTTTAGGTTTTTTATTCCACTATCATTTTTTATTTTTTTTTTATTATTCAATTTATTATTTGAATTGGTTTTTTGAATCATTTCAAACAGTTATTTTAATTCAATAATAAAATAAGTTTATTTTTAAATTTTAAATTTTTTAATAAAACTGAAAACAATTATATATATATATATATATATATATATATATATGATATATATATATATATATAAATTATATATATATATTATCAAATAAATAATATATATATATATATATATATATATATATATATATATAATAATACTATAAATATAATATATATATATAATAAATATATATTGATTTTTATTTTCAGTCTTGTGTAGGAAGTCCTTCTAACTGCAAGAGCGAAGTTAATACCGGTTTTTCGAAGACAACTCTACATGAGATATTCGTTCCATTTGAGAATTAATTTTATTAGTTTTTATTTAATTAGATTTTATATTTTTGTTTTTTTTTGTTTCAGTGAATAGACTTAAAAAATGAACTATTCTTAGATGTACTTTTTAGTAATACAAAACATGATAAACAATAGATAAAAGAAATGAAATGTATAAAAAGATATATTTAACAATAAAGGAATAAAGTTAAACAAAGAGGAAAAATTCTTTTTAAAATTGTTGACTATGATTTCATAAGACTTAAAAAGGATTGTAAAGTTTTTTTTTATAATTCTTTTTTATATCTGCAAAAGAAGAGCGGTATTAGGGCCCTTCACCAATCTAATGATTTTGTAATTTATATAAAAGGATTTTGTATAGACGTTAGTATTAATCAATGCAATAATTGTTTTATAATCGTCAAACAAATACAGAACTCCGGATTATACAAAAGTAAGTTTCATTTATTTTTCATAAATATTTGTATTATCAGAAGGTATATATATATATATATATATATATATATATACATATTATACTATATAACTATATTATATATATATTATATATATATTATATACTATATATATATAATATATTATATATATATATAGTATTATATATATTATAACTATATATATATATATGCATAATTATATATTATATATATTGTACCTTCTGGTATTTACAATATTTACGTAAAATAAATGAACATGAAATTTGAGGGATCCGGAGTTCTGATTGTGTTTGAACGATTATGCCAAGGAAAAGGATTAATTTATTTAAACTAAAGAATATACAAAATCCTTTTATATAAAATTACAAAATCATTAGATTGGTGAAGGGCCCCTATTAGTGCTCTCCCAATGCAGCTTATCATCGTCTTTATTCAGAAAAACTGATGTACAATCTTTTATATTTTTACATCAAAATATTTTAAAAACAAGGTTTCCTCTTAGATAACTTTATTCCTTTATTGTTAAATATATCTTTTTTATACATTCATTTCTTTTATCTATTGTTTTTAATATTTTCCATTAATAAAAAGAACCTTGATGAGAGTCATTTGTCTAAAGTCTATTCACTGAAACAAAAAAAAAAACCAAAAATATAAAAAGCAATGAAATAAAAACTAATATAAATTAATTCTTCAAAATTGAACGAATATCTCATGTATAGTTGTCTTCGAAAAACCGTATTACTTCGCTCTTGCACGTTAGAAAGGACCTTCCTTACACAAGAGTGCAAATTATACATCAAGCTTTCGAAGAGAGAAGAGACAATATGTATAGATAATTATATAGTATACTATTATATATATATATTATATATAATAATATATATATATATAATATATATAAACGTATAGATACTACTACTACTATATATTATATATATATAATATATATATAGTATATATATATAATTGTTTTCAGTTTTGTTAAAAATATAAAAATAACTGTTTGAAATGATTCAAAAAACCAATTCAAATAATAAATTGAAATAAAAAAAAAAAATAAAAAAATGCTAGAGGAAAAAAAAAACCTTAAAAAGAAAAATTAATAACTAAGAGGCGACGATTTAAATTCTGTGGAAGGAAACAATAATGTAGTTGAGAAGTGTATAAAATAAATATATCTCCTAAAAAAACGGTATTGAATTTTTCATTTCACTACAGAATGAGAGAAAGGAGATAGTGATTGTTACAGAGTGATTGAAAGAAGTCACTAAAGTAAAAGAGGAAGAGGAGAGTGGTGGTGAACAATCCTGTATTGAATCAGAGGAAGAAGATAGTGGTGATGAACAAGTCCCTATTGAATCAGAAGAAGAAGATAGTGCTGTTTCCAGTGATGATGAACAAGGGAGGGAATGGATCTAATGAGGATGAAAATGCCAATCATCAAAGCAAAGTTCAAAGAAAGGTGTGTCCAATAAATTCCACATACTTGAAATTTTAATGACTCCCAGAATGTAATAGTTAGAAACTTCAATTTAAAGTATTTATTATTGGTGGGGGGGGGGGGCTTCCTTTCAACTGATTCATGATCGTCTAACTTAAAACTATCTTATTTCTGTCATGTGATGCTCCGACCCCAACTTAGTGTTTGAAACCAAAGGGAGATAAAAAAAGGAAAAAATTATTATCATATTATTTATGACTATTGACTACCACTATTCTTATATCATATTCCTTCTTTTCCCCAAGACTGGGGGTAAGGGTGCTGTCATGCATACGCGAAAGAAAGCAGTAGAAGAGATTATAAATTGTCTAAAAGAAAGCCCAGCCTTACCGCCCCCTCTGTTACCATTAATTAGTAAGAACTCTGTCACAGACAGAAAATCCACCCTAGAGCTTCATGGACAGTTGACGGACCCTCACTAGGTAATATTGTCAGTGTAAGGGTCGTCCCTTGCCCAGGTGGGCCACAACCATACCGTAAACCTTCACAAAACCCCGCCATCATTCCTATTATTCACCTTTATTCTCGACTCTGCCAAACTCACATTTCTCTCCTTCAGGCATTTTCTTCGGTCTCCCCAGCCGGCCAGTTCCCAACACACTCGCCACTATACAATTCCGCTTAACCAACCGACTAATCATTCATCCTTTCCAACATGACCAACCATCTCAACATACTTTCATTTATTTCTCATTTGCCCCTTTCTTCAAATCACACAAACTCTCTAATACATTCATTCCTCATTCATCAATTCTTCTCACACCTAGCTTAGGCCCCTAGATTGGTCCATACGAAACCAAACATTGAACGTTTAGATCTTTATACTCTTTTATTCCAGGACCATATGTCTCACTACTAATATTCAATAACACATGGTAAACCAATTCTTAACCCTCATGTGAGAACCTATGCGCAACTCAAGACTTAGTCCCTTTAAACACATCATGGATTTTAATTGCACCAGCCACTTTCTGCCATTCACAACTTTCCTACTACACCTCTGCATCCATATGTACCCTCTATCAAAACACTACCCGAAATAATTTAAACTCTGACAATAGTTCCAGCTGAACTCACCATCTAACCATAAACTTAACGGACGTGAGGATTAGTTCCTCACTCACAACCATAACCATTACTCGTTCTACGTTTACTTTCAAACCCCTCCTTTTATACACACCCTGCAAAACTCTCTAACAATCCTCTCAAACGATAGAGCTTTTTTCACTTTCTCAAAATCAAATGGATCATCCGCCTATCAATTAGTTTAGGGCACAGCTCCACTCAATCTCCATTTCTTCCATCATCTCTAACACCATGTCCTTCCAACCCCCACCTCCTTTAATTTCATTTGTAACCCCACTCCATATACAAAATTGATAACCAAGGATGAAAATAAATACAACCCCTGCCTCATCCGCTATTATATACTTAAACCAAATCACCTTTTGCACCATTATTCTTACAACACGCCTCACTTATCATACTATACTTTTGATTCCATTCAGAAGCCTAACCAACCAACACCATATATCACTACAACCTGCCCCCTGCCATAGACTTCCCTATTAACCCTATCAGTAGTAGGAGGGCTCAATCAGCAATTATAAAAACCTAAAAAAAAAATTTATGTTTCTATCATTTTGCTTCTTCTGAACAATCATTTGTCTCCAATTATACTTTTGACTGTTACCTTGCTATTTTTCCTCCTTTTCCACTCCTAACTCCACTCTGTATTAATGCAATCAGTCCTTTCAGGTCACTCGACGCTACTCTTTCGACCTAATTAATACCAGCATATATATTCCTACCAACACTCGAATAAACTAATTCGCCTATAATTTCTCTACAGTTCCCCTTATCTCCCTTACTCTTTATAAGGGTACTATTTACTGCTCTTCCTCCAATGTTCCTGGAAAGCGTATACCCTCCAAAACGCTGTATACACAACTTCCAATCCAATCATTCAACCATCTCACCTGTGTTCTTGCTCATTTCCCCAGTAATTTTAGGTATTCTTGCATATTTACTATTCTACAATGTATGGCTCTGTCCATATTCCTCCTCCTTACTAATTAACCTCATCCCCAAAAAATACCTATTCCTTCTTGCACCCCCCAAACCCACACACACATCACTATCACCTTTCATTACTGCAATATTATGCAGATTTTCGGAATGTGTTCTTTCCATACGCCCCTCACATCCATTTTCATGCAGTTACAAAAAACCACCATCTCTATTCATTGATTCTGAGCAAGGGTCCCCTTATTCTGATTCTTAACCTTTCGCGCTTCCTCCAGAAGAGCTTCCTAATTCCCCTTGTGAGTCCCCATTTATCCTCCTTTCCATACTGTTCATTTGCCTCTTCTTTTCTCCTTACCTGTATACATATAGTATTCTTTTTTTTCCTCTCTCTATAAATTACCAAGCACTTTCTTTTGATACTTATCAATTTGCTTTTCCTTAGTTCATCGATATCACGTTCTCTCTTTTTTTTACTTTTAACCGCTTGCATTATCTTTTCTTCATTCCATTCCACCATTCACTGTTTTAAACATTCGTTACTTTTCCTTGAGCGCTTAGCAGGATCACCATACTTTCTTTTGCACTGCTAAACAATTGCTGTCTTCATTGACCGACAGAATATTAGTTGCGAGGTTTCAACTTGTCACATTCAAGCTGTTACTTGCCAGCGTTCTAATACTTACCTTATTACTTGTCGCTTAACTTCTCCACTCTAATTTTACCCACTTGCCTTCTGTATCACCTTCCTCTCCACCCAAGCCCCCACTAACTTAATTTCACATAGAATCAATATAATGATCTAATAATTACATCTAAACCCCTCACTGATTTAACATCCAACACAACTTCAAAGAAGTCCTTCTTCACCAACACAAAATCAATCACATTTTTCATATCATTTCGATACCATCTCTAACCTACACCACAACTCTAGTATACTTATTTATACTCTTGTGTTTAAAAGGAAGTATTTACTGTTACACACAACACCTCCCCTCACAGAAATCAATTGCCTTCCTACCATTCTCAATTGTCTTCCGACCACCCCAAAACCACCTGTATATATACCATCCTTTTTTGATCACCTCTCCCCACCATTCAGGTCCCCCAACACTTATCAATCTGAAGCTCCTACTCACCCCATTCCAAAAAACATCACTCAGATTATCCCAAAAAATCGGTACTCTCCAACGTTTCCCTCAGATGGGACCATACGTCACAACCACACATAACCTTGACCTTTTCAAGACTTAAATTTAAACCAATGTTAAAATATCTAGGGACTCAACACACACTAAGTCTACCATAGCTCTATACACATACAATTGTCACATCATCAAAAATTGCAACTCTTCCTTCTCTCCTACCCTCTCATTATCCTTTCCAAACACCATGCACACGACCATTTCACACCACACCACCATAGTAATCACTGTTTCCTTGCATCTTTGTTTCAGTCACGCGAGCAAATCTACAATTTATCCTTTCTTCACACACACTCTTACTCATCACTCTCTCTCCTTCTCCCAGTAACATTTATTTCCTCTGACATTCCATGTCCCATACGATTCATACATTTCGCGGAAAGATAGAAGGACCGTTTACGGCGATGCACGACCTTCTCTGAGGCCTTCATTAGCATTCCTAGCAGAGATAAGTGGCAGTGGGCAGCCAACCCAACGACCACCGTCCCTAGTTCGCCTTCTACTGGCATGCAGAACATTAGTACTGTGCGGCAATTTTTCGTTCTCCCCCACACAATAGGGAATTCACTCGAGTAGTAGGATGTCTGTACCGGTGATATCAAGAAGAGGGGTGTTGTATATATAAAGTATGTGTATATATATATGTATCAATTGTTTAGATACCCAGTGGTCAGTTAATATGTTGTTGTCTGGAAGAGGAGTGGGGATATGAAGCGAAAAAGAGAAAGTAGCCAGCATTAAAAATGGTTATAATTCAACGCCTCGAGTGATGCGTGCTTTAGTTACTCTCTTCTAATATATATAAATTTATAATTAATTTATATATTGGATATATTATATAGTATATATATATGTATAGATAAGCGTATAATATATATATATATATATATATATGATATAGAATTATATTATATATATATAGTATAGGTATATATATATAATATATATATTATATATATATATATATATATATATATAATCAGGTATATTCATTTAAACCGCAGAATGTTTTAGTTGTACTATCTTGTGGACTTAGATGAGGTTGTAAGGTGTGACACTTTTCCAGAGACTGTTCCCGATGGAAAGAAGCGTGGATAACGCCTGTGGCTCTAAAGACCATTTGTGGAAGAGCTGTCCTGATAAGAGTCAAAATGTAAGTATTATATTTTGAACTTGCACCGTATAAATTACTATTAATGTTGATACTAATTATTATTATTATTATTATTATTATTATTATTATTATTATTATTATTAAAAACTCAATATCAGCATTTATTTTAACATATGATTTTGTTGCTTTTTCAAGCCTCCTAAATGTATTTCGGTCTACAGAAGAAATTTTCTTTAGTATTATCCTGGAATTAAAATAAACTATATTTGATTTAATATAAACAGGTGTTACCAAGCTTCTCTGTCCGTTACACTTCGAAACATTTTCAAGGGAATAGTTTTATTTTTTTATATTTTAAATAATTTTGATATATTAAAATATAATTTAAAGTAATAAAAAGATAACAAAATTTAAAAGATAATTGAATAATTTAACAAGTCTAGAATATGAGTCTAACCTAGTAGGTATGACTTATAATTTGATTATTTATAAATGGTTTAAAAATGATTAGACATTCCATTATAATTTTATGTTATAATGGGTAATTGTTCTTTTAAAGAACAATGATTCCCCGAGAAGCGCTCAATTCATAAAATAATCTTTCTTTCTTGTTATTGATGGAGAAATCCTCTTTTATGCTGTTATCGGGAATTTTGTGTGTTCTTCCTTAATATGTTGAAATATTGCTTACTCGGCTTAACTATTGCTGCGACCTATTCTCAATGTTGAGGGTGATATGTCGTTGTAGATTTCTTATTACTCCAATATATAGTGTGCGTTACATCCACTTTCCAGAACATATTGAAATCGGGACACAACGTTACTTACTCTCACATATTTTCGTAAAGCGCTTCACGGAGTAGAGAAGCTACGAAGCTCAGTTTCAATGGCTGATAGTAAGATCTTAATGATATAAGCCTACTTTCCCGTCTTTTGCTTTTAATATGTTCTGATAAATATAATTTGTAATATATTTTTCTTCCATCTTTGTTTCTGTCACTTATAATTATTTGCAAGAATTTTATAATTCATGATACTAAGAGCTTATTTTTCATTTTCGTAATTTGTATAGTATTGGCAATGAAATTATTTCAAGTGTATGCAGGTGTATAGGTGTATCTCTATAAATATACTGAGGGGAAGTGAATTTTGGTTTATCAGTGTCTTTGTTATTTTTTCTAAAACTTCTAAATCAAAAAGGGTCCAATAAGACGATATCTTAAACACTCTTGGTGAACTAAAGTCTTATGGTAGCAATTTTGTTAGAGGCTTAGGGGAAGTGAACACAAGCAAGATCGAAATTCAGGAGTTATGTTCCCCTAATCCTATCTGTCCTAGGAATAACATAGACACGTTACTACAATTTTTCCGATCCTCATTTAATATTTTTTAATGTTAATGCTTATTTTTTATAATATAGTTATTTTTTTGCCCTTTCAAAAGTAAATTTCAAACCCCTGAGAGCTCTTCTATTTTGGATTTGAACTCCTTCACTCCCCAGGGTTAAAATATTACCAAAGGTGTGTCTACGTATCGAATGTAAAAATTTATAGGATTGAAATTGGTGTGGGGGTTTCAATGAAAAATTTTGGTTTTCTACTTAGATCAGTAGAAATCACTGCAAAAGTTGGTTCCTTAAAGTGATCCCATTGAAACACCATATATTTTGTAATATATGGTATTTAACTCATGAAGCTAATAAAGTGTTTTTCGTTTTAGTACATATATAAAGCTTAAACTTTTGTAGGATGTCTTCATTTATGTGTATTGATGGTTTTTTTATTTCGATGGATGATCAACATTTTCTATTGTATTATGTTTAATATGTTTCGTATAGTAGCGAACGATTCCGTGAAAAAGACTTCAAAATCCAAAGATTAATTTTGTTAACATCTTGAAAAGACATTAATGTTGATTTATGTTTCTCCAAAATGTCAAATCTGTTGAGATTTTAAAACTATAAATTAATCTTTATTAAGATATGGTCTAATTTAGGTTGTCTTATTATATTGAGATCATGAGCACTTGTTACCAGTCATTACGTTACTATACGGTCTCCTGTTCAACTTTCCCCTATTATACTAGTCAATAATTGCTACTTTCATAGAAGACTTTAGTTCACCGAGCGTTTAAGAATATAGTCTAATTGGACCCTTTTTGATTTAGATATATGTTATATAAGGAATAACATAAAGAATCTTTAGATGAAAATAAACAATAACTTCCCCCAGTATATCATAGAGAAAACTACAAAGCACACTTTAAATAATTTATCGATCAATACTATCAATGAAAATAAAAAGAAAAACGTTCTTAATTATAAACTTGAAAATATTTATGCAGAAAAAAGTGAGGAAGAAAACAATTAAAATTAATTTTGAAAGAACATAATTAAAGCAAAAGACGGGAACAAGCTTGTATTATTAATTAAGAATCTTACCTAAGGCCATGAAACTGAGCTCGGGCTCTCTACTCGTGAAGCGCTTTCGGATGGTGGAAGTAGTAACGACGTTGTGTACCCATTTCAATGTTCTGAAAGTGGAGGTAACGCCGCTTATATTGGATATACTCAACACATACACTTAACATGAGAATGTCGCAGCATAGTATAAGCCGAGTAAAAATATTTCAACATAATAAGGAAGAACACCACAAAATTCGCCGATAACAGCATAAAAGAGGGCTTCTCCATCAGTAACAAGAAAGAAAGATTTTATGAATTGCGGGCTAGGAATCATTCTCTTAGAAACATTAAAACCAGTAATAAAACATAAAATATAATGAAATGGCCTGAATTTTTTAAAGCATTTTTAAACAACAAAAAGTCAAGCGTAGGTTAACTTTTCTAACTTTTAAAAATTATTAATTTTGTTTATTATTTTTTGTTATTAGTATTAAAATAATATTTATATTATCAAAAATTAATCATTTTGTAGGCAGATAGGATTCGAGTCCTTTAGCCTTTTGTAAGTCTTCGGACGAAACTTTCGTACTGTTATTAAATCAATAGTTTTTATTTTATTCCAGAATAATACTAAGAAAATTTCTTCTGTAGACAGAAAAATACATTTAGGAGGCTTGAAAAGCAAACAAAATCATATGTTAAAATAAATGTTGATATGAGTTTTAGTTCTTATTATTATTATTTTTTTGTTTGTTTTTTAGAGAAGTTTAGAGGGTATGTGTTTACAAGTGTTAAAGAACAGGCCAACGTCCTCCAGAGAGTTGTCCAGAAAAGTGGCGGCGTGTTTGTTTCAATTGTAATGAAACTGGTCACTTTTCCAGGGAAAGTCCCCACAGGTATCCATAGATTGATTGTTGAGGGAAGCCAGTAATTTAATTCAAAATTCATCCTCATCTAAAAGCACACAAGAACTGAAAAAAATCCTATATATAAAAGGTTTAATATTTTCATGGAAAAATAATTGATTACATTATTACTCCTTTACAGGATTGGCACTGATTAAATCAAATAAAATTAATTAGGCTAATTATAATAGATGATTTTTTTCAGAAAAAAAATCATCGATTTTTGATTTTTTGATTTTTTATACAAATTTTTTTTCTAAATTGACTAATTATTCCTAGTTATCGATTTCCTATTAAGATAAGTATATTTAAATCTATATAATAATCAAAATCCTCAATATTAGTTTTTCAATTATAATTTTCAATAAATAAATAAATAAAATTACATAAATAAGATATTTACACAGTATTATATATATAATATTTATAGTATATATATATTATAAGATAGACTATATATATATATATATATATATACTCTTATTATATATATATGTGATATGATTATAATAATATATATACTAAATAGTATATATATATATATATATATATAAATATATATATATAATTAAATAACTTAAAACTACAACTAATAATTATATTTACCAAACTTATTATTAAATTGGTTATAATTAGGATTATTTACTAATTTTATCAAAATAATAATTTTTAAAAAAAGGCAATTTGTGCCTAAAAAATCAAAAAAAATCATTGATTGTTTGATGTTTTTTTTTTAATTAGTATATGATTGGTGTGATGATCAACCCTGCTTCTTTTTATTACCATTGATATTAATATAATGATGATTATGAATTATTTTTTTAGACCGGTAATGCAAATTCTGGTGGTTGTCGTAACTGTCAAGATCCGGACCATACTTCTCAAGCTTGTGAAAATGAATGCACATTTTGCAGAAAAAACGAAGATGGTCACATGAGAAAAGATTGCCCAAAGGTATTATTATTATTATTTTTATATTTAGTAGTAATAGTAGTTATAGTAGTGTAATAGTAGTTAGTTTAGTTAGTCTCGTCAGTTGCGATGTAGAGGAGAGAGAGAGTATGAGGAATAAATAGAAAGCTTTTGATAAAAAGGATGAAAAGACATAGTGGGAATGCTTAGAGTGGAAATTTATATTTAGATGAAAAATATAGCTCTTAAAGGAAACCCAGATATATATAAAGAAAAATAAAAACTATAATTTTATTGGGTTTTGAACAGCATAATGGGAACAGTAAGGTCCCTGTTGTTAATTTTTATTGATTATGATAGGAGGCCTAACTAAAAACACTACAATTACTTATTAACCTCTACCATATGAACTTCGATGTCGTCCTTATCAATAGCGGTGAAGATATAATGATGAAATAAACAAGTAAAGAAATAAATGCTACTTTGAATATTGGGTACAATGTTACCTAATTATTCTACAAGATGTTATATACTAAAAGATTAATAATTTATACAGAAACAATTTATCAAAGTAAATACTATGCGCAGTTCTCGATCGTCAACCCTAACATAGCATTCATAAGTACAAACACATATAGTTGTACCCATAAATGAACAAATGAAAACGACTTAATGATCCTCTTTACTCTAATCCCTATAGAAACTTAACCACTTACAATACTTGTTTTTCTTCCACCTGCTTTTGTTCCACCGCTATTTTACACCCTTCTAAATCTTCTTACTTGATCCCAAACCAGACACGTTAATTTAATCTTTTCATTATTCCATGGTACGTTACAGTACCTTTTAATTCAAAAACGTATTCCCATCATCTTAATTAGATTTAAAATAACGTAAATACGTTTTATTTGCAACAAATAGAACAAATCAACAAAAACATTAAATGTATTAATTAATTTTTAACTACATACAGTCCTTGGACTGTAACACTAGGTAAAAACACTATTGAAGACTAAAATTACGCTTCCTTCTAAACCTCTAGAAAAATAGCTTAAGAAGATCCTTACATCACAACTTCTTCCAAGCATTCTTCAGTCCAACATTTTGTTTGCTTACCACCTGATTTGTGGTGTAAATAAAGCGAAAACAAATTATTAATAATTAATATTACGAAATAATATATAAACTTTTTCAATAAAAGGAAATATGAGAACTGCATATACATCTTAAAGTAGTACATGATATATGTAAATAATTATATTTAATAGGAAAAACTCCATTTATTCGTACACACGCTTCACTATCGACATAAATAATTTTGATTCCAATCAGAAGCCTACCACTAACACCATAATGCAATGCAACAGTTTCCATAGAGCTTTCCTATTAATCTTATCATACGCCTGTTGCAGGTCTTTAAAATTTAAATACAATTTATTCTTCTATTTTTCAGTTTCATTTTCTTAATCATTTGTGTTTCAATGTGAAGATTTGATCTACACGACCTTTACCACCTCTAAATGTACCTTGTTCTTCGCCAATCAGTTCCTCAGTCACTAGAAGCACTCTTTCAGTCCTCAGTCACTAGAAGCACTCTTTCAGTCCTCAGTCACTAGAAGCACTCTTTCAGTCCTCAGTCACTAGAAGCACTCTTTCAGTCCTCAGTCACTAGAAGCACTCTTTCAGTCCTCAGTCACTAGAAGCACTCTTTCAGTCCTCAGTCACTAGAAGCACTCTTTCAGTCCTCAGTCACTAGAAAGCACTCTTTCAGTCCTCAGTCATTAGAAAGCACTGCTTCATCCTCAGTCACTATTTAGAAGCAACCTCTTTCTCAGTCCTGTCCACTGATAGCACTCTTTCAGTTCCTCAGTCACTAGAAGCACTCTTTCAGTTCCTCAGTCACTAGAGACATCTTTCTTCAGTTCCTTCAGTCACTTAGAGCAGCTTCTTTCGAGTGCCTCAGTCACTAGAAGGCACTCTGTTCGAGTCCTCAGTCGGACTAGAAGCACTGCCTTTCAGTCCTCAGTCACTAGAAGCACTTTCTTTCCAAGTCCTCCGTCACTAGAAGCACTCTTTTCAGTCCTCAGTCACCGTTAGAAGCACTCTTTCATCCTCATCACTAGAAGCACCTTTCAGTCCTCAGTCACTTTAGAAGCACTCTTTCAGTCCTCAGTCACTAGAAGCACTCTTTCAGTCCTCAGTCACTAGAAGCACTCTTTCAGTCCTCAGTCACTAGAAGCACTCTTTCAGTCCTCAGTCACTAGAAGCACTCTTTCAAACAAAATACCAGCATATATCTTCCCTACAATGCTCAATAAACTTATTCCTCTTTAGTTCCTTCAGTACTTCTTATCTCCTTTACCTTTATATAAGGTACTATTACTGCTCTCCTTCAAAACTATACCCTCCATAAACGCTGTTACACAACTTCCATATCTAGTTCAATGACAATGTCGCTTACAGTCTTGATCATTTCACCCGTAATACCATCTATACCTTCGGATTAACCATTCTTCAACTTTTTCTCTTTACCTATTACCCCCTCCCTATTAATTACCGCATTCCCAAAATACCTATTTTTTCTTACATCATCAACCCACACATACATTCACTATTATCCCCTCATTACTGCCAATGTTATGCATATTTTCGAGGTGTTCCCTCCACCCTCCTCGCATCCATTTCATCGGTCAGGAAAATACTATCCCTTTTCATCCTTCTGTGAAGATTCCCTTTACTCTCTTAATCTTTCCTACTTCCTTCCAGAAGAGCTTCCTATTCCCTTGTAAGTTTCCATTCATCCCCCTTCCAAACTGTTCATTTTTTTTCTTCTTCTCCTCCTCCTCCTCCTCCTCCTACGCATGCAACTTTTAGTTTTCCTTTTTTCTTTTGAAACCTCATCATTGGCTTTTAGCACATTTTACCAAGTTTTTTTTGTTTTTGTTTTTTGTTTTAACCGCTTCATTCTACTCTCATTATTGACATTTTTACTTCCTACTTTAGCACTTTCACAAACTCAGAACTAACAAAGGCTTCCTTCATTTGCCTCCAGATTTGTTCATTTTTATCTTGCTCACTTTCAATTGATTTATTTACAATTGCTCTCACATACTTTTCTTTATAACCTTGTTAACTTAATTTCTCACTCTTAATTCTCTCCACTTCTTTCCTCATCTCTTTCCTCTCCATCAATGACCCCACTAACTTAATCTTACATAAAACAGCATAATGATCTGATATTCCCAACCCCCTCCTTGCAAAAATCAATCAACTTCCTATTCTCATTTTCTCCCTCAACCCCAAAGACACCAGTTATACCATCACTTTTTTGACCACCTATCCAACCATTTAAATCTACCAACACAATCTGAAATTCCTACTTACTCCATCCAAAACATCATGCAGATTATCCCAGAAAGTCCCTCTCTCCTCAACGTCACCCTTAGATGGATCATATGTTTCAAAGGCACATACCATGATCTCAAACTTAAATTTAACCATTAGAATTCAAATCCTCGCACAAATAAAATCCACCATAGTTCTGTGCCACAGGTCACTCATCAGATTCGCTTCTACTACTATTTTCTTCTTATTCCTCTCCACTCGAGCGATCAAACATTTCCCCCCCCCCCCCACAACTCATCTTCACCACTTCCTTTCATCTTTGTTTGTCACAGCAAGCAAATCAAATTTACTCTTTCTAGATACATTCATTACCCCTCTACTCTTACCCTCACTATTTATTTCTCTAACATCCCATGTATCCAGACGATACATACATTTCCGCCGGAAGATACATGGACTCTTACGGTGATCAAGACCTGGTCCGAGGAATGCATATGCATTCCTAGAGTATAAATAAGTGTTAGCGGGTATCCACCTCAACTATCATTATCCCTTTAGTATCCTCCTAGAGCAAGCAGAATGTACGCTGTGGGAACTCTTTTCTCCCCCACATAAAGGGATATATATATAAAAACGGTGGTGTCTACAATAGTAATAGTGTCTTATGGCCTGTATGTGATACTGAGAGTCTGCTCCTGTGTGAGAAGAGTGTGAATATAAGAGCATAAGGGGAGCGGGAAACCATTGGGCACTGGAGTGTCATGGAATGTACCCTACAAAAAAAATTCCCAATGCGAGGTAATGTCGCATCAACAGCGATTCTCTCTCTCTCTCTCTCTCTCTCTCTCTCTCTCTCTCTCTCCCTCTCTCTCTCTCCCTCTCTTCTCTCTCTCTCTCTTTCTCCTCTCTCTCTCTCTTCTCTCTCTCTCTCTCTCTCTCTCTCTCTCTCTCTCTCTCTCTCTCTCTCTCTCTCTCTCTCTCTCTCTCTCTCTCTCTCTCTCTCTCTCTCTCTCTCTCTCTCCTCTCGCTCTACTCTTCTCTCTCTCTCTCTCTCTCTCTCTTCTCTCTCTCTCTCTCTCTCTCTCTCTCTCTCTCTCTCTCTCTCTCTCTCTCTTCTCTCTCTCTCTCCTCTCTCTCTCTCTCTCTCTCTCTCTCTCTCTCTCTCTCTCTCCCCCCCCCAGATTCACGCCACACAAAACCAAATCATCCGCATATAATAGGTAGTGCACCTCTCTTTTTCTCATCGTCGTCATCATCATTATCATTATCATCATCCACCTTCTCCCCAAAACTGGAGGTGAGGTGCATGACACGCACTGGAAACAGAAAAGTAGTAGAAGAATGACACAAGTTGAAAAGAAAGTCCAGCCAGTATATTAAAATAGGATGGTGTAACTTTTTTATAGTACCTTTCAAAATCTTTACTAAAATTGTTACCTTTCGCTTTAACCCTAAAATTTGCAATAAAACAATGGAGAGGAATTAAAAAGAAAACACCATTTTCCAAAATATATTTAAAATAGCAATTTTACACCAACCAAATTTTTTCCATTTAAAATACCCATTTTCAATTTCCAGCCTCAAAACAAAACCGTCATAATTCAAAAATTCAATAAAGGATTCGCTTCAAATCCAGTTCCTCAGATTTCCAATTTATAAATATATACATAAAACATAAACACAAAAATCAGTAAAAAAGTTTCAATTATTATATCGGTGAATGCATATTTTAAAAATCAAGAAACAATCGACAAACCAAAAATAGTTAAAAGAAATAACTTACTCCAGACAAATTTTAACTATTTTCTTACAATCCGTGCACCCTCACGAGATGCAACCTTCAAATAATTCCTGTTTACACCATAACAAATAAAAATACCTTACTAATTTTAGTTCCGATCAATAACCTAATCACACCAATTCCTGTCCGGATCCTAGGTTCTCCTGCCTCGTCAGCGACCAAAACATCTGACCTCTTCAACAATATAGGACCAGGCACGACTAACTATTCCAATTTACAGGCCAGCCCTGCTTCATCCACAGACTCTCACAAGATATTCCTTTCTCCGGACGATGAACTGATTAATGAACCGGCCGTTGACATTACTCGATCCCAATTCCAGTTTCGGCTCCAAACTCAGCCCTGGCTCAGCTCCTAAAAGTACACAAATATTACATGATAAAAAAAACTTCATTAAAATTTTAACACAAAATAAATAAAAATCGTTATTAAATCATCTACCTACCGCTTCAACGCGGGACTTCTTTTAACTCCTTTCTACGTATTTTCAATCGTAACCACTTGTCACCTTCTCCATATATGTCTCTCACACCTGATAACTAAGTTCCACCTTCTTCCCAATCGTGACCAGTTTGACTTTTCTCGTATTCTTTCTTCCTCTCACAAATAAGGTTCAAGCAAATCTAAACTACTTTAAAATTTCTAAGCTCCCTTTTATTTCAAAATTTAGCTGGTTGATAACTTACTCTCTACGACAATATATATATATACACTCTTAGAAAAAAAGGTTCGAGATAGAACCATTTAGGGTTCCCCACGTGTGTTATATATTATAGATATATATATATATATATGTGTGTGTGTGTGTGTGTGTGTGTGGGGTGTGTGGGCGCTTATTTGTGGGCCGTGGTGGGTCCTGTACAGAACTCAACAAAAAAAAAAAAAAATTATATTATAATATATATATATATATATATATATATATATATATATATATATAATATATATATATATATATTATATATATATATATATATATATATATAATCTATAATATATATATATAGAGGAAAGTTCAATTGAGCTGGCAGGAAGTGGGGCTGGTTTGCAATTAAATCGGTTGGTGGACTTAAAGGGACTAAGTTTTGAGGGAGCTAGGGTCTTACATGAGGGTTGTTGTTACCTGTGTTAATTATTGTATAGTGGCGAGACTATGGTCTGGAATAAGAACGTATAGATCTAAAGTTCAACGTGTTCAGATGGACAATCTTAAGGGCTTGTTAGGTGTGAAAAAGAATTGATAAAATGAGATATGAACCGTTTAGAGAGTTATGTGGTGTTGAAGAAAGAGGGTAAATGAGAGGATAAATGAAAGTACGTTTGAGATGTTTGTTTCATGTGGAAAGGAATGAATGACACCAGTTCAAGTTGGTTAAGCGGATGTATAGTGGAGTGACTGGGTGAGTGTGTTGGGAATCGACCGGCTGTGGAAACCGAAAGAAAAAAGTGGATTGAGTCAGTTAAAGAATGGCTGAAGAGTAATTGTGGAGTTGAAGGGGCCAACTTGGATGTGCTTCAATAGAGTGAATGCGTGGTTTGGTGAGGGGGTGGTATAGTTGTGGCCCATTTGGGCCAGGGGATGAACCCATCACTTGACGATATGCCATAGTGAGGGTTCGTCCGGTCCCATGAAGCTCTAGGTGGATTTTCTGACTGCGGACGAGTTCTCACTAATAGGTATAGAGGAGGCAATAAGACTGGGCTTTCTTTTCGACTTGTGTCATAATCATCTACTACTCTTTTCTGATGCATGTTACGCACCTTACCCCCAGTCTTGGGGGAAAAAAGGGAAGATTTATATATATATATATATATATATATATATATATCATATATATATATATTAGTATATATATATAATATATATATTATATATATATATATATATATATATATATATATCATATATGATCTGAGGTTATTTACTCAGACCAATTAAATAAGTAATTAATAATTGGAATGAGGGAGTGAAAAGGTTTTTTCTGCTTTGAAGTTTATTAATTGTGCACGTGAAATATAATTTGACAGATGATATAAATCAATTTTGTAATCACAGATGGGCAGAAAGTACTTTAATTATGCGAATAACAGTTATTTTGATATAATAATAATGACATGGCAAACTGCCGGCTTTTCTTTGGCCCTATGTTACCTGACTAATACGTCTGCCTCTCTCGGCATCTAAAATCACAATCCCTTCTTCGGCTGGGGCCTCTCAAGGCGGCTTCCAAAAGCTCTCCCCAAGCCGTTACAAGTTTGAATCTTTAACCCTAAAATGTAGGCATTGTTAGGCATTCGTATGCCTCCAGTAATTTTCCACTTGTATTTCAAGGAGTTTGAGAGCTTCATTCCCCTACTTATATAGGGGAAATATAGCACCTAGGTGCCCCTCCCTCTCTCCTTAGTTTTGCAGCTGGTAAACGAACGTTTACCAGATCAAAGTGGTGTCCCTGGAGAATAGCTCAAACAAATTGCAACAGCAAAGGGAAGAGAGCTTCCCTTTGAGATAATTGCAATATGTTTGATAGTTAGCCACACTGAATGCCTTCCTTAATTCTATTACAAACAATCTCAAGGATAGAGGAAGGAAGATAGGTGGAAAACTACTTGAGGAGGGTAAATTACAACTACTAAATATTATTTATTATTCAATAATTTTTTTGTACACAATCTTTGCACTTGCAAAATTTCTAATTACATAACCTTTGACCGCGTTACCTGTAAAAGAAAAGATTAGTAAGAGGTTGTCTACATATGATTTCTTTCACTCACATTTTTATTATATTTATTTTTCAGCTATTTTCTACTCTGATCGGCCTCCGCTAAATGGTAATAGATCTTTATGTTTCTTAAATTCTCTGCTACAGGCTGACCATTTTTTAAGATATAAACTGTATTATTAGTGAGAAAACCTAATACCTTATAGGGCCCCTGTTACTTTGGGTTTCGAGCTTGCCTAAATTAATTTTTGCTGGTTTCGTTCAAGGACTAGCTTCTTCCTTCAAATTTTGGGAACGAACACGGGATCGGTTCTTCAAAATGGCTCTCAGTGCCAACGGCTTAGCAAACAACCCCGCTAGCTTATTTAAATATTTATCATAACACATAGCTTCTCCAGGTCTCTCTGACTCTACTAATCTCCCAGGTATATTCACGTTTTGGCCAAAAAGCACCTGAGAAGCTGTAATCCTATTTTCTGTAAGAGGGGCCGTTCGTATTGCAAAAAGCGCAAACGGTAGGACTGATACCCAATCGTGATGTTTGAACTCGTTTTCGCTTAACATGCAACGAAGGCTGGCTAATAAAACTCGATGCCTATTTTCAAGATTTCCGTTGGCTTGTGGACTTCCCACAGTCGTGCAAATATGTTCTGCACCAATCATCTTACAGACCTCTTCAAACAGATGAGCTTTAAAGCACCCTCCATTGTCACTGAGAATTTTGTCAGGCACTCCAGTGAAAGGTAGAATCTCATACAATAAGACTTTAATGACGCTTTCAGCATTCATCTCCTTTAAAGGGATGGCAAAAAGATAACTACTGTACCTATCGATGGCAGTAAACAAATATTTATAACCTCTGCAGCTGCTCATTTTTAATATGTCAATCTGTAACATCTCAAACTTATAGGTCACTTCTCTGAATTGGCCATAATTAGGACTAATAGTGCGTGTGCTTTTGCTTATTTGACATTCATTACAAGCCCTAACTATCTCCTTAATTCGTGTGTGCATTCTTTCAAATACAAACTCTGCCTTTACTGCAATTTCCGTTCTCTTAACCCCTAAGTGGCCTTGCAAGTGCAACGTCCTTACCACTTCCGGTACGCAGGTCTCGGGCAAAATGACACGAGAATACCCCAGTGACACGTCCACATAAAGCTTTAGACTTTCTTTATTAAACCAAAAATTTTGTTCCACCATTTTCAACCCACTTTTTTCTCGGTTATTGATTAATGACTTTATAAATGTATCTTCTTTTTGCTTTTCGCTTATACTTTTGTAGTCAATACTCTTTAAGAATCTATCTATAACTAACTTATTTCGTTTATTGCATTCAGATATCAAATTCACGGTTAATTCTTCTAATATTTCTCTATTCTCTCTTTTATCATCATTTTCCTTTTCTCTTTCGTACCTGGATAGTAAATTCCTTTCTAGGGCGACACGCGCTTCGAGTTCTGTCTGCGGTTTTTTAAAAGTCAAAGGGGTTTGTTTACTACCTTCTACAACTTTTTGGGCCACTAATTTTATTGCCTACTATAGTATCGGTTGTAGAATTTAAAAGGCCTATGAATGAACTATTTTCGAGTGTTCTATCACTCTCTATTTTATTTGTTTGTTCGTTTGCTATTTGAAAATTTGGATTATTTTTGATGTTATATTCCCTTAATGGATTGTACTTTATACTAATTAATTTGAAAATTACATTATAAGAGCTTAGTAAATTTAATTGACGGACTTGTTTTGCGTTTTGATTTAATACATCATTTGTTTTGTTATATAAGGTGATTAATTCTTTCAAATGAGTATATATCGTTATTTTCCTCCCACTTAGTAGGTACCCGAATTTGTTAAACATTTTGTTTAGTATTAATAATTGTTTACTTATATCATCATATCTTTTTTCAATAGCCGACTGGGTTGAGGAGAAGAAAGCGTATGGTCGGCTTGCTGGGTCGTCCCCCAGAATAACGCCTGATAAAGCATTTGACGAGGCATGGCTGAATATTTTTATGGGCGTTGAAGTACCGGGGTAGGCTAATAGGCAGGAATTTTTTATAGCGTTTTGAACAGCGCTAAAAGCCTTCTCCGACTTTTCGTTCCAAAATATTTTCTTTCTGGAGTAAGATTTCCCCTTTAAATAGTCTGTTAATGGACCCATTAAATCTGCTAAGCAAGGAAGCATTATTCTGTAAAACGAAAGTTTTCCTATTAATCCTCTCATTTCTCTAATATTATGTGGTTTCTTATAAGTTACTATCTCAGCAACTTTCTCTGGATTCGCCCTAACACCTTCAGCGCTTATTATGAAGCCTAAATATTCTACTTCTTTAACACCAAATTTACTCTTTTTTTCATTAATACTAATATACAAATAATTCAATCTTTTTAACACAGTTTCAACAAGTCTTTCATGCTCTTCCGCTGTCTCGGTGAATAGTAAAATGTCGTCAATATATACGTGACAATTTTTTAAGTCAGATAGTAATATATTTACCATTCTTTGAAAGGCCGCAGGTGAATTTATAAAGCCCATTGGCAGAGAGGTGTATAAGAACGTTTCCAGATTACTCGTGATTGCAAAGTACTTCTGGCAATCAGGATGCAATGGCAGGTTATAGAAGCCATTTGTCAAGTCTACCTTGCTGAAATACCGAGCACCTTTGAGTGCGAAAATTGCATCGTAAATGTTTGGAAGACCGAATATATCCACCTCTGCTCTTTTATTAAGCTCTCTAAAATCTGTCACTAGTCTAACTCTCCCCCCCCCCTTTATCTAAAACACTAAACGGTGCTGACCAAGTGGCATTTGTTCTTTTCAACACACCTGCAGCGACTAATTGATTCAACTCCTTTTTTGTTGCTTCATACAGTTTATGCGGTATTCGACGTCCAGGTAATCGTATAGGCGAACCTTTTATGGTGGGTTTGTATGGGAAAGCACAGGCCAACTCCCTCAATATCCCTTCTGGTATATCTCCCACTTTTTTCCCTCCCCCCAATTCTGTCTCCAATTCACCTCCTTCTCTTGTATCCCCCATTTCTTGTCCCCCATATTTAGAAAATATTTCCTCCCATTTTTTTCGTTGATTTATCTTTATATGAATATTCTCTTCTAAATAGGGATTTAAGAACAACGTTTTATATTTATATAAAATGTCATTAAGAGGAAAGAGCGGACTAAAAGGCAAAGAGGTGAGAGTTTTAGGGGGAGATTCATGCGAAAGATCATGGGAGAGTGCATTTATTTTTAAAGAGGATATAGAATGATCGGGCCTTAATAATACGGTATGATTAGTACTGGGATCAATTAATACATCGTTCTTAAAGTCTATACCAAACCCAAAATGTCTCCAAAAAGTGTTACCAAAGAGGATTATTTTTACATCTGCTAAGTAAAATTTGTGTTTATATTTTATTCAATCCTATGTCTAAATTTGACATTAATATATTCATTAAAACATTTGATTTTTGGTGCCATTGGCTGCTTAAAATATGCCCTTAGTGGCCGCTTCGACCTATGAATGGGGCTAACACTGATCAGGTCGATCTCGGACCCGCTATCTAATATGTAAAATTTATTATCAATTTTATTCAATACTTTATATAATTTAGAGTCAGCTACATCACCTTTAGAGAGAGGAGTGTTTTTAGTTCTTTCTTGGACGGCTGAGATGATTGGTTCTCTGCACAAATTAGAATTCAAACATATACCACCCGTCTCTCTAAAAGCTTCGCATTCTGCGCTCGATGATAATACCTTCCGATCATTCTCATATCCGTTACTCAAATAATTATTAAAGAAAGTATAACCGACATGCATATTAGAATTATAATTACATAATACCTGATTATTAATCTCTCTCATATTTTTATTGTTTAATATATGAGCTATGGCAAATTTGTCCCTTTTTATTTCATTTTCAATTTCAATTTCGTTTATAAGACCAGCGCTTTCGGTATTTTCGGACTCATCAGCGTTAACAATAGAAATATTTTTATTATTTATATTACATGGAATTTCAGTATTTTATAATATTTCATTTGTATTATTAACATAATTAAAGTTCACATCATTCTTATTATGACTATCATTATTATTATTATTATTATTATTATTATTATTAATAATAGTTTTAATATTGCCATAGCTTGTTTCAGCATTAAATTTGAAAATCTTTACATAATTATTAAAAGATACTGTTTTACCTCGTTCTCTTCTCGTGCTGCGGCCATCTGGGTGATGAGATGACCTAGATATTAGTTTCCCGGAGTGGTGGAGTGATGGGGGTTGGCAGCAGCCCCCCCTCGTGAGGGTATACTAGAGTATAAAGAGGACATTCCTCACTTTCACATTTGTATGCTTTTAACCAATGCTTCTTATGATAGAAACATACATTATTATAGGCATCATTATTCTGTTGTGAAGCATAGTTCTCATATCTACGTCTAGGCTGGCTCCTACCCCTCCTTGAGTGTGGCTGCCAGCTGTCTGAAGATGGCTGCCAGCCAGTAGAAGGTGGCTGTCTCTGCGCTAGTTGGCTTAGCGACTCGGCCACGCTCTTGGCTGTGTCCAATATGTTTTGAAGCTGAGTCAGAATCTTCTGCTGAGTCTCCGCTTCTTCCTTTCTTGAGTCGCGTTCATGTGAGTAACTTCGTGAGCGGTTATATTGGTTCGAATTGGTCTCTTCTGAAAGCTGATTCACATTTCCCCAGTATGGGGGATCTCTCCCGTATTGGGGCATCGGTTGGAAATTTTTATGTACAAAGTTCTTGAAAAGATCGTCGGCCACCAATACCAGTTTATTGATGTCATTATCTTGCGCTAATGAATAGAGGCTCATCTGAACCTGGCTGGGCATCTCGTTTAAAAACAATTCTTGAGCGAATTTTGGATTGTTTTCTACGAGTAAGTCAAAGTTCTTCCGTCCCAACACTTCTTTCACACGGTTGAGATAATGACTTGGCAACTCTGTTTTCTCCATCCCTTTTTTGAAGACATCCCTCACCCTCTGTTTTAGTGCCGGTAAGTATGTTTCTTCTATCCTGTTCATTAATTCTTCATACGCATTTTCGCGCAATGGGAATTGTAATGTAGAAACAAGACTGTTTGGGAGAATTGAAGCTAAAAGTCGGACTTTCTCAGAACCCTCATTTATTCCGTTAAGTTTAAATACCGCGTTGGTAGCAGACAACCAACTGACGATATCATAGCCATCGAAGGCGGGAAGCTGGTGGGATGAAAGAGAGCTTTTGTTTCTTCGCCCCTTTCCGAATGAACGTCTTCTTATATGTACGGGCGACTTAGGTCTGTTTCTTTGAGGAGTACATTCCCGTTCACTTTCTGAACTCGTAGAAGATTCTTCAACCAAAGAAGGAGTCGGTGATTTTTGCGGCGAGGGAGTCTTCCTTGTTAACTGGCCTTTGGGGGAAGTGGGTTTTCCTCTCCCCACCTTAAGACGCGGGGCAGTTTTCTTATTCGCCCCCATATCTTTTTTTCTTAGATAGTAATATCTATCAGTTAAGAGTTTTTTTTTTTTTTTTTTTTTTTTTTCAAATTTTAGTACTAAAAGGCTCGGTTGAGTTTGTTGTCAGAGAGCAAAAAGTTCGTTATTTGAAGCGTTTCAAATTTTTTTTTTTCTTATTTTTTTTTTCTTTTTTTTTTTTTTTCTAATACAGCTTTATTTCTTCAAGCAGTATTATTATAAATTATATATTATCAGATATCACTTTCCACAGTTATTAATGAATAGCACGATTACACAGTTAATTTTTGATAACACTTTCACAAAATTTCACAGTATATTCAATTACTTTTTTTTTTTTCACACCGTCGATCACTGTTCAGAAGGGGATTTTTAATTATAATAATTAATACTAATGATGTAAGGTCACTCTGGGGTCACCAGATTTGATCTGAGGTTATTACTCAGACCAATTAAATAAGTAATTAATAATTGGATGATGGAGTGAAAAGGTTTTTTCTGCTTTTGAAGTTTATTAATTGTGCACGTGAAATAATAATATGACAGATGATATAATCAATTTTGTAATCACAATGGGCAGAAAGTACTTAATTATGGAATAGACAAAGTTAATTTGATATAATAATAATGACACGGCAAACTGCCGGCTTTTCTTTGGCCCTATGTTACCTGACTAATACGTCTGCCTCTCTCGGCATCTAAAATCACAATCCCTCTTCGGCTGGGGCCACTTAGGGCGGCTTCCAAAAGCTCTCCCCAAGCCGTTACAAGTTTGAATCTTTAACCCTAAAATGTAGGCATTGTTAGGCATTCGTATGCCTCCAGTAATTTTCCACTTGTATTTCAAGGAGTTTGAGAGCTTTATTCCCCTACTTATATAGGGGAAATATAGCACCTAGGTGCCCCTCCCTCTCTCCTTAGTTTTGCAGCTGGTAAACGAACGTTTACCAGATCATATATATATATATATATATTATATATATATATAATATATATACCTAACATATATATATATATATATATATATATATATATATGATAATATATATATCCTACGCCTCGTTGCGTAAGGAGTTCACTCGACGGACTCTCATGCGAGAGGACGCTGGTTCAATCCTCCGCGTAGCAGTCTAAGTTTTATCTTCCTGGGGGCAAGAATTAAAACTCAGCTGCGAACACGTTGGTGGCGCTGGTTTGGGATAGCCGGCCTTAAGTTCGATTTCCTGTAGCCCCCAAGTGTTACCCTCTGAGAAGGGGGATTAAAGCACGTTAAAAGGAAATTATATATATATAATATATATAAGGTAAAAAGGATATATATATATATATATATATATATACGATTAAAAATATATAAATATACTATATATATGTACATATATATATTAGAATATATATATATAATATTATATATCATCGGATAAGAGTCGAGAAAAAATAACTCGACTCCCGACTCATCTCTCTCTTGT